>JASPKP010007025.1:0-13358 GCA_030674155.1 Stramonita haemastoma
TCTCCTACGCTGAAGAGGAATGCACTGGGCCTGACTTGTGAGGTGCTCCACAGCAGCACTTGACATGTTTTGCTATTATGATAGACTTTGCTGCCACTGTGTGAGCATTCAAAAAACAAAACAGTGGGGGGAGGGAGGGGGAGTGGTAAAAAATGGGTATAAGTTTGTAGCAGTTTGTGTCTGCCATTGTGTGTATGCATGTAGTCTATCTGCATGAATGAATGGTGGTATGCATATATATGCTTGCATGTATGAATGAGCTGTGTGTGTTTGCATGAATGTCTCCCTACATGCCAGTGTGGGTGTGTATGTGTGTTTGAAAGGCAACCCTGGACAGTACAGAAAACACAAACCAAATATACATATATGAAAAACTACTGTATGATGAACTGCAAGAATGTTTAGATTCAAATAAATACCCAAGCAGCAACATCTTACCTTCGCTACAGGTGTGTCACAAACTGATAAATTTCTAGACGCACCAGGGTGCACGTGTTTGTTATGATGGAGGTGGAGACCTATCCTGCTACTGATTTTGGTGGTATCAAGGAACCCAGCGGCGGAAATAGACATGGAAAGGAAAAAAAAAGGGGGGGGGGATGTCAATTTGGCGCGCTTTTAGATAGGTTTATATGCTCTGAGAAGATACACGAAAAAGCTTTTATATGCAGCAACAATTGTATATTGATAGTGGACCTTCCTGATTGGTTGTTATTTCAGTACAACAGCCACGATTATTTCGGATCAATAACTGTTTCAAAAAATTCCAACTAGGTCTACAACTCCACCTAAGAATCCTCTCTCTCTCTCCTCTCTCTCTCTCTCTCTCTTCTCTCTCTCTCTCTCTCTCTCTCTCTCTCTCTCTCTCTCTCTCTCTCTCTCCAAACAAGGGCCCCGAAGAGCTAAGAAAGCTAGTTTGTCGGAAGGAAAGGTGGTAAGTGTACGCGACAGAAAACAAGCATTGCGCAGACGAATAATGACAATACACAGCAATATGATGCACCAGGACAAAGGGTAGGGTCATCCGCACATGCGCGCACACAAACAAACGCACTGACAAACACCAGCGAGCGCGCGCGTGCGCGCACGCATACCCACCCCCGGCCCGGAAAAGGTGCCGTTTTGAGCCCAGATGCCAGCCAGAGAGCCGCTATCGGCCCCGTCCGACCCCGACTTTTGCCCGGGAACAGACCCGACGGCACCAAGACAACATCGTACTGTATGCATACACTCTCTCCCAGCATCTTGGATAGGTGTGGCACCGGGTTTGTGGCGACACCAGGGCCCCGAAGAGCTAAGAAGGCTAGTTTGTCGGAAGGAAAGGTGGTAAGTGTACGCGACAGAAAACAAGCATTGCGCAGACGAATAATGACAATACACAGCAATATGATGCACCAGGACAAAGGGTAGGGTCATCCGCACATGCGCGCACACAAACAAACGCACTGACAAACACCAGCGCGCGCGCGCGTGCGCGCACGCATACCCACACCCGGCCCGGAAAAGGTGCCGTTTTGAGCCCAGATGCCAGCCAGAGAGCCGCTATCGGCCCCGTCCGACCCCGACTTTTGCCCGGGAACAGACCCGACGGCACCAAGACAACATCGTACTGTATGCATACACTCTCTCCCAGCATCTTGGATAGGTGTGGCACCGGTTTTGTGGCGACACCAGGGCCCCGAAGAGCTAAGAAGGCTAGTTTGTCGGAAGGAAAGGTGGTAAGTGTACGCGACAGAAAACAAGCATTGCGCAGACGAATAATGACAATACACAGCAATATGATGCACCAGGACAAAGGGTAGGGTCATCCGCACATGCGCGCACACAAACAAACGCACTGACAAACACCAGCGCGCGCGCGCGTGCGCGCACGCATACCCACCCCCGGCCCGGAAAAGGTGCCGTTTTGAGCCCAGATGCCAGCCAGAGAGCCGCTATCGGCCCCGTCCGACCCCGACTTTTGCCCGGGAACAGACCCGACGGCACCAAGACAACATCGTACTGTATGCATACACTCTCTCCCAGCATCTTGGATAGGTGTGGCACCGGTTTTGTGGCGACACCAGGGCCCCGAAGAGCTAAGAAGGCTAGTTTGTCGGAAGGAAAGGTGGTAAGTGTACGCGACAGAAAACAAGCATTGCGCAGACGAATAATGACAATACACAGCAATATGATGCACCAGGACAAAGGGTAGGGTCATCCGCACATGCGCGCACACAAACAAACGCACTGACAAACACCAGCGCGCGCGCGCGTGCGCGCACGCATACCCACCCCCGGCCCGGAAAAGGTGCCGTTTTGAGCCCAGATGCCAGCCAGAGAGCCGCTATCGGCCCCGTCCGACACCGACTTTTGCCCGGGAACAGACCCGACGGCACCAAGACAACATCGTACTGTATGCATACACTCTCTCCCAGCATCTTGGATAGGTGTGGCACCGGTTTTGTGGCGACACCAGGGCCCCGAAGAGCTAAGAAGGCTAGTTTGTCGGAAGGAAAGGTGGTAAGTGTACGCGACAGAAAACAAGCATTGCGCAGACGAATAATGACAATACACAGCAATATGATGCACCAGGACAAAGTGGAGGGTGGCCGCCACATGCGCGCACACTAACCAACACACTGATAAACACCAGCGCGCGAGCGCGTGCGCGCACGCATACCCACCCCCGCCGGAAAAGGTGTCTTTTTGAGCCCAGATGCCAGCCAAAGAGCCGTTTTCCAGCCCGTTCCAACCCCGACTTTTGCCCGGTAAAAGACCCCACGACACCAAGACAACATCGTACTGTATGCATACACTCTCCCCCACCATCTTGGATAGATGTGGCGCCGGATCCGTGGCGACACCAGGGCCCAAAAGAGCTAGAAAGCCAGTTTGTCGGAAGGAAAGGTGGTAAGTGTACGCGACAAAAAACAAGCATTGCGCATAAGAATAATGACAATTTACAGCAATATGATGCACCAGGCAAAGTGGAGGGTGGCCGCCACATGCGCGCACACAACCAACACACTGATAAACACCAGCGCGCGAGCGCGTGCGCGCACGCATACCCACCCCCCGCCCGGAAAAGGTGTCTTTTTGAGCCCAGATGCCAGCCAAAGAGCCGTTTTCAGCCCCGTTCCAACCCCGACTTTTGCCCGGTAAAAGACCCCACGACACCAAGACAACATCGTACTGTATGCATACACTCTCCCCCACATCTTGGATAGATGTGGCGCCGGATCCGTGGCGACACCAGGGCCCAAAAGAGCTAGGAAAGCCAGTTTGTCGGAAGGAAAGGTGGTAAGTGTACGCGACAAAAAACAAGCATTGCGCATAAGAATAATGACAATTTACAGCAATATGATGCACCAGGGCAAAGTTATGCACCAGGCAAAAGGAGGCCACCCACAGCGCACACAACAACACGAACCACGCGCGCGTCGCCACATACCCCCCCCCGAAGTCTTTGACCAAGCAGCCAGGCGTTCGCCCGTGACCCCACTTGCCGAAGACCACACAAACAAATCTACGTAGCAACACTCTCCCATCTGATAGTGTGCCGATGTGGCGACACGCCAAGAGCAAAGCTTTCGAAGGAGGTGGTATGACGACAAACAAGCATGCCAAATAATGACAACACAATATATCACCACAAAGGAGGCGCACATGCCGCACCAACACCACTGAAAACACCACGCGGCGCGGCGCGCAGCTCCACCCGCCCGAAAGGGCTTTGAGCCCATCACAGAGCCGTTCGCCGTCCCCCACTTTGCCGAAGACCGCACAAGACAACATCGTACTGTATGCATACACTCTCCCCACCATCTTGGATAGGTGTGGCCCGATCCTGGCGCACAGGCCCAAAAGAGCTAGAAAGCATTTGTCGGAAGGAAAGTGGTAAGTGTACGCGACAAAAACAAGCATGCGCAAAGAATAATGACATACAGCAATATGATGCACCAGGCAAAGGGAGGGTCCGCACATGCGCGCACACAACACCACTGAAAAACCACGCGCGGCGCGTGCGCGCACGCATACCCACCCCGCCCGAAAAGGGCTTTGAGCCCAGATGCCACCAAGAGCCGTTCAGCCGTCAACCCCACTTTGCCGAAAAGACCCCCACCAAGACAACATCGTACTGATGCATACCTCCCCCACCATCTGGATAGTTGCCCGTCAACCCCGACTTTTGCCCGGTAAAAGACCCACGCACCAAGACAACACGTACTGTAGCATACACCCCCCCACCATCTTGGATAGTGTGGCGCCGGATCGTGGCGACACAGGGCCCAAAAAGCTAGAAAGCCAGTTTGTCGGAAGGAAAGGTGGTAAGTGTACGCGACAAAAACAAGCATTGCGCAGAAGAATAATGACACTACACAGCAATATGATGCACCAGGCAAAGGGTAGGGTCTCCGCACATGCGCGCACACAAACAAACCACTGACAACACCAGCGCGCGCGCGCGTGCGCGCACGCATACCCACCCCCGGCCCGGAAAAGGTGCCGTTTTGAGCCCAGATGCCAGCCAAGAGCCGCTATCGGCCCGTCCGACCCCCACTTTTGCCCGGAAAGACCCGACGCACCAAGACAACATCGTACTGTATGCATACACTCTCTCCCACCATCTTGGATAGGTGTGGCACCGCATTTGTGGCGACACGAGGGCCCCGAAGAGCTAAGAAAGCTAGTTTGTCGGAAGGAAAGGTGGTAAGTGTACGCGACAGAAAACAAGCATTGCGCAAAGAATAATGACACTACACAGCAATATGATGCACCAGGACAAAGGGTAGGGTCATCCGCACATGCGCGCACACAAACCAACGCACTGACAAACACCAGCGCGCGCGCGCGTGCGCGCACGCATACCCACCCCCCGCCCGGAAAAGGTGTCTTTTTGAGCCCAGATGCCAGCCAGAGAGCCGCTATCGGCCCCGTCCGACCCCCACTTTTGCCCGGGAACAGACCCGACGGCACCAAGACAACATCGTACTGTATGCATACACCTCTCTCCCAGCATCTTGGATAGGTGTGGCACCGCATTTGTGGCGACACGAGGGCCCCGAAGAGCTAAGAAAGCTAGTTTGTCGGAAGGAAAGGTGGTAAGTGTACGCGACAGAAAACAAGCATTGCGCAGAAGAATAATGACACTACACAGCAATATGATGCACCAGGACAAAGGGTAGGGTCATCCGCACATGCGCGCACACAAACAAACGCACTGACAAACACCAGCGCGCGCGCGCGTGCGCGCACGCATACCCACCCCCGGCCCGGAAAAGGTGCCGTTTTGAGCCCAGATGCCAGCCAGAGAGCCGCTATCGGCCCCGTCCGACCCCCACTTTTGCCCGGGAACAGACCCGACGGCACCAAGACAACATCGTACTGTATGCATACACTCTCTCCCAGCATCTTGGATAGGTGTGGCACCGCATTTGTGGCGACACGAGGGCCCCGAAGAGCTAAGAAAGCTAGTTTGTCGGAAGGAAAGGTGGTAAGTGTACGCGACAGAAAACAAGCATTGCGCAGAAGAATAATGACACTACACAGCAATATGATGCACCAGGACAAAGGGTAAGGTCATCCGCACATGCGCGCACACAAACAAACGCACTCACAAACACCAGCGCGCGCGTGCGTGCGCGCACGCATACCCACCCCCGGCCCGGAAAAGGTGCCGTTTTGAGCCCAGATGCCAGCCAGAGAGCCGCTATCGGCCCCGTCCGACCCCCACTTTTGCCCGGGAACAGACCCGACGGCACCAAGACAACATCGTACTGTATGCATACACTCTCTCCCAGTATCTTGGATAGGTGTGGCACCGCATTTGTGGCGACACGAGGGCCCCGAAGAGCTAAGAAAGCTAGTTTGTCGGAAGGAAAGGTGGTAAGTGTACGCGACAGAAAACAAGCATTGCGCAGAAGAATAATGACACTACACAGCAATATGATGCACCAGGACAAAGGGTAGGGTCATCCGCACATGCGCGACACACAAACAAACGCACTGACAAACACCAGCGCGCGCGCGCGTGCGCGCACGCATACCCACCCCCGGCCCGGAAAAGGTGCCGTTTTGAGCCCAGATGCCAGCCAGAGAGCCGCTATCGGCCCCGTCCGACCCCCACTTTTGCCCGGGAACAGACCCGACGGCACCAAGACAACATCGTACTGTATGCATACACTCTCTCCCAGCATCTTGGATAGGTGTGGCACCGCATTTATGGCGACACGAGGGCCCCGAAGAGCTAAGAAAGGTAGTTTGTCGGAAGGAAAGGTGGTAAGTGTACGCGACAGAAAACAAGCATTGCGCAGAAGAATAATGACACTACACAGCAATATGATCACTCACTCACTCACTCAGTCCCATGTCCCAAAGGACGTAGGGGGGACATGAGAGAAGACGCAACGGAGATCTTTTTCCATGCTTCACGATCCTGTGTGGCTAGTAGGAGGCGTTGCAGGGGTTGGGCAGTCCAGTCTTTGATGTTGTCAACCCATGATTTCTTTTGGCGGCCTCTTCTTCTTTTGCCCTCGACTGTTCCTTGCAAGATGGTTTTTGCTAGGGTGTTGTGTCTTGTGGTGTGACCAAACCACATCAGCTTTCTCCTCTTTATGGTGGAGAGCAAAGGCTCTTGGGGGCCCACACGCTTTTTGATTTCCTCTTTCACATAGTTATTGGTCTTGTGTTCTTTGTATGATATTTTGAGGAGTCTTCTGTGGCACTTGTTCTCGAATGCTTGGATTCTTCTCTCTAACTCTGCTGTCAGAGTCCATGATTCACAGCCATATAGGAGGATAGATATTACGAGGGATTTGTAGAGGTGGTATTTGGTGCAGAAGCTGATGTTGTTGCTTCTGATGATCCTCTGGAGTCTGACTAGAGCAGATGTTGCTGTTGCAATGCGAGCTTTCACCTCATTGTTTGATGTGCCATCTTTTGTTAGGATGGAGCCTAAGTATTTGAATTGGCTCACCTCTTCCAATATTTCTCCATTCATCTTTATTTCCGTGCTGTCATTACTCGCGCTGTTGACCATGATCTTCGATTTCTCTGTACTGACCTCCATGCCGTATGCGCTCGCTCGGTCTGTTAGACTGTCTGTGAGGATTTGCAGTTCTTGTTTGCTGCTGCCCATGAGGTCAATGTCATCTGCAAATCTGAGGTTGCAAAGGGGTCTTCCACCAATGGAGATGGAAGTGTGGTGGTTTTGCAGTGTCTCTGTCATGATGTTTTCGAGGAAGAGGTTGAAGAGTACAGGTGAGAGAAGGCAGCCCTGGCGGACTCCAACCGTGGTCTTGAAGAACTCGCCCACGTGGTTGTTCATGAAAACTGCACTTCTTGCATTCTCGTACAGAGCCTTGATGACTTCAATTAGGCAGTTGTCAATGTTGAAGTGCCTGAGTACTTGCCAGAGGCCGTCATGCCATACCCTGTCAAAGGCCTTTTTGAAGTCTATAAAATTGTGGTACAAGTCTTTTTGGTGTTGGAGATGCTTCTCTCTATCAGAATTCTCAGGTTGAAAATTTGTTCCATTGTGCTGCGTTTTGGTCTAAAGCCCGCTTGTTCTTCTGCCAGGAGTTTTTCTGCTTGGTTTTTCAGTCTGTTGAGGACTACCTGCAGCATGATCTTGCTAGGATGGCTTATGAGACTGATGGTTCTGTAGTTCTGGCATTGCTTGAGGTTTCCTTTCTTTGGCAGGGGTATTACAAGAGACTGTGTCCATTCTTTTGGCCATTCTTTGGTGTCGTGGATCTTCTGACAAAGGTCTGTGAATCGCCTTGCTGTTTCATTCCCTCCATTTTTTATGAGTTCAGCTGGGATGTTATCGATTCCAGGGGACTTCCCCTTCTTCAATTGCTTAATAGCTGTGTCTACTTCACACCTTAGTATTGGTGGGTCTTTATCTTGGTGTTCAGGGGGTTTGTTGGAAACTATGTTGGTATCTGGGCGTAGTGGGTAGTTATACAATCCCTCACAGTATTCTGTCCAGCGCTGGAGGATGGCATTGTTTTCCGTTAAAAGATTTCCTTCTTTGTCTTCAATAACAGAGGCTTTAGGCTGTGTGGTTTTCGTTAGTGCTTTCAGAGTGTTGTAAGCTGTTTTGCTGTTTCCCTTGGCCATTCCATCTTCGATGTTGTTGCATTGTTCTTCTATCCACGCTTCTTTGGCTTCTCTCATCTTTTTCCTCACTTCTCTGTGGCTATCCATGTACTTGTTGTTGGCTTCTTGACTTGTGAACTTTTGCTTCTTAAGTTCTCTTCTTTTGTCGCAGAGGTCAAGAACCTCATTTGTCATCCAGGGTTGTTTCTTTGTTCTGCTTCTGCCTAATGTTTCTTCTGCTGCTGTCGTTAGCACTTCTTTGATGTTGTTGGCTAATGTGTTCACATCATTGTCAATGGCTGTGAGTGCGGCGAACTTTCCTCCAATGTTGGCTTGGAAGATCTCAACCACTGTTGGGTCTTTGAGTTTTTCCAGGTCGAATCTTATGCGTGGGCTTTTTGGCTGTTGTTTTGCTTTCAATTTCAGCCTGATGGTGGTAAGTACAAGGTCGTGGTCACTGCCAATGTCAGCTTCTGGGAATGTTCTTGTATTTGCCTTGTTTATGCTGGATTTGAATCTTTGGGGTGACAGAATGTAGTCAATTTGATTATGAATCAGACCATTTGGTGAGTGCCAGGTTGATGTTCTAGATGGCTTGTGAGGGTGGCAATATGATGCACCAGGACAAAGGGTAGGGTCATCCGCACATGCGCGCACACAAACAAACGCACTGACAAACACCAGCGCGCGCGCGCGCGTGCGCGCACGCATACCCACACCCCGGCCCGGAAAAGGTGCCGTTTTGAGCCCAGATGCCAGCCAGAGAGCCGCTATCGGCCCCGTCCGACCCCCACTTTTCCCCGGGAACAGACCCGACGGCACCAAGACAACATCGTACTGTATGCATACACTCTCTCTCCCAGCATCTTGGATAGGTGTGGCACCGCATTTGTGGCGACACGAGGGCCCCGAAGAGCTAAGAAAGCTAGTTTGTCGGAAGGAAAGGTGGTAAGTGTACGCGACAGAAAACAAGCATTGCGCAGAAGAATAATGACACTACACAGCAATATGATGCACCAGGACAAAGGGTAGGGTCATCCGCACATGCGCGCACACAAACAAACGCACTGACAAACACCAGCGCACGCGCGCGTGCGCGCACGCATACCCACCCCCGGCCCGGAAAAGGTGCCGTTTTGAGCCCAGATGCCAGCCAGAGAGCCGCTATCGGCCCCGTCCGACCCCCACTTTTGCCCGGGAACAGACCCGACGGCACCAAGACAACATCGTACTGTATGCATACACTCTCTCCCAGCATCTTGGATAGGTGTGGCACCGCATTTGTGGCGACACGAGGGCCCCGAAGAGCTAAGAAAGCTAGTTTGTCGGAAGGAAAGGTGGTAAGTGTACGCGACAGAAAACAAGCATTGCGCAGAAGAATAATGACACTACACAGCAATATGATGCACCAGGACAAAGGGTAGGGTCATCCGCACATGCGCGCACACAAACAAACGCACTGACAAACACCAGCGCGCGCGCGCGTGCGCGCACGCATACCCACCCCCGGCCCGGAAAAGGTGCCGTTTTGAGCCCAGATGCCAGCCAGAGAGCCGCTATCGGCCCCGTCCGACCCCCACTTTTGCCCGGGAACAGACCCGACGGCACCAAGACAACATCGTACTGTATGCATACACTCTCTCCCAGCATCTTGGATAGGTGTGGCACCGCATTTGTGGCGACACGGGGCCCCGAAGAGCTAAGAAAGCTAGTTTGTCGGAAGGAAAGGTGGTAAGGTACGCGACAGAAAACAAGCATTGCGCAGAAGAATAATGACACTACACAGCAATATGATGCACCAGGACAAAGGGTAGGGTCATCCGCACATGCGCGTACACAAACAAACGCACTGACAAACACCAGCGCGCGCGCGCGTGCGCGCACGATACCCACCCCCGGCCCGGAAAAGGTGCCGTTTTGAGCCCAGATGCCAGCCAGAGAGCCGCTATCGGCCCCGTCCGACCCCCACTTTTGCCCGGGAACAGACCCGACGGCATCAAGACAACATCGTACTGTATGCATACACTCTCTCCCAGCATCTTGGATAGGTGTGGCACCGAAATTGTGGCGACACGAGGGCCCGAAGAGCTAAGAAAGCTAGTTTGTCGGAAGGAAAGGTGGTAAGTGTACGCGACAAAAAACAAGCATGTGCAGAAGAATAATGACATAACAGCAATATGATGCACCAGGACAAAGGGTAGGGTCATCCTCACATGGCGCACACAAACAAACGCACTGACAAACACCATCGGCGCGCGCGTGCGCGCAGGCATACCCACCCCGGCCCGGAAAAGGTGCCGTTTTGAGCCCAGATGCCAGCCAAAGAGCCGCTATCGGCCCCGTCCGACCCCCACGTTTGCCGGGTAACAGACCCGACGGCACCAAGACAACATCGTACTGTATGCATACACTCTCTCCCAGCATCTTGGATAGGTGTGGGCCGGAATTCTGGGCGACACGAGGGCCCCGAAGAGCTAAGAAAGCTTGTTTGTCGGAAGGAAAGGTGGTAAGTGTACGCGACAAAAAACAAGCATTGCGCAGAAAATAATGACAACTATACAGCAATATGATGCACCAGGACAAAGGGTAGGGTCATCCTCACATGCGCGCACACAAACAAACGCACTGACAAACACCATCGTGCGCGCGCGTGCGCGCACGCATACCCACCCCCGGCCCGGAAAAGGTGCCGTTTTGAGCCCAGATGCCAGCCAAAGAGCCGCTTTCGGCCCCGTCCGACCCCCACTTTTGCTGGGTAACAGACCCGACGGCACCAAGACAACATCGTACTGTATGCATACACTCTCTCCCAGCATCTTGGATAGGTGTGGCGCCGAATTTGGCGACACGAGGGCCCCGAAGAGCTAAGAAACGTAGTTTGTCGGAAGGAAAGGTGGTAAGTGTACGCGACAGAAACACAAGCATTGCGCAGAAGAATAATGACAAATACACAGCAATATGATGCACCAGGACAAAGGGTAGGGTCATCACCACATGCGCGCACACAAACAAACGCACTGACAAACACCACGCGCGCCGCAGTGCGCGCACGCATACCCACCCCCGGCCCGGAAAAGGTGCCGTTTTGAGCCCAGATGCCAGCCAAAGAGCCGCTTTCGGCCCCGTCCGACCCCCACTTTTGCTGGGAACAGACCCGACGGCACCAAGACAACATCGTACTGTATGCATACACTCTCTCCCAGCATCTTGGATAGGTGTGGCACCGCATTTGTGGCGACACGAGGGCCCCGAAGAGCTAAGAAAGCTAGTTTGTCGGAAGGAAAGGTGGTAAGTGTACGCGACAGAAAACAAGCATTGCGCAGAAGAATAATGACATACACAGCAATAGATGCACCAGGACAAAGGGTAGGGTCATCCGCACATGTGCCGACACAAACAAACGCACTGACAAACACCAGCGCGCGCGCGCGTGCGCGCACGCATACCACCCCCGGCCCGGAAAAGGTGCCGTTTTGAGCCCAGATGCCAGCCAGAGAGCCGCTATCGGCCCCGTCCGACCCCCACTTTTGCCCGGGAACGACCCGACGGCACCAAGACAACATCGTACTGTATGCATACACTCTCTCCCAGCATCTTGGATAGGTGTGGCACCGCATTTGTGGCGACACGAGGGCCCCGAAGAGCTAAGAAAGCTAGTTTGTCGGAAGGAAAGGTGGTAAGTGTACGCGACAGAAAACAAGCATTGCGCAGAAGAATAATGACAACTAACAGCAATATGATGCACCAGGACAAAGGGTAGGGTCATCCGCACATGCGCGCACACAAACAAACGCACTGACAAACACCAGCGCGCGCGCGCGTGCGCGCACGCATACCCACCCCCGGCCCGGAAAAGGTGCCGTTTTGAGCCCAGATGCCAGCCAGAGAGCCGCTATCGGCCCCCGTCCGACCCCCACTTTTGCCCGGGAACAGACCCGACGGCACCAAGACAACATCGTAATGTATGCATACACTCTCTCCCAGCATCTTGGATAGGTGTGGCACCGCATTTTGGCGACACGAGGGCCCCGAAGAGCTAAGAAAGCTAGTTTGTCGGAAGGAAAGGTGGTAAGTGTACGCGACAGAAAAAAGCATTGCGCAGAAGAATAATGACATAACACAGCAATATGATGCACCAGGACAAAGGGTAGGGTCATCCGCACATGCGCGCACACAAACAAACGCACTGACAAACACCAGCGCGCGCGCGCGTGCGCGCACGCATACCCACCCCCGGCCCGGAAAAGGTCCCCGTTTTGACCCCAGATGCCACGAAAGACCCTTTTTTTGGGCCCCCCGTCCGACCCCCACTTTTGCTGGGTAACAGACCCACGGCACCAAGACAACATCGTACTGTATGCATACACTCCTCCCACCATCTTGGATGGGTGTGGGGGCCGGGAATTCTGGCGACACGAGGGCGTCCAAGAGCTAAGAAACTATTTTGTGGGAAGGGAAAGCGGGAAATTTGTACGCGACAGAAAAAAAGCATTGCGCAAAGAATAATGACAATATACCCCCCAAAAATGATGCCCCCGGGACAATGGGTATGAACACCCCCACTTGTTTGTGCAAAAACAAACGCATTAAATAAACACCAGCGCTCCCATGCGTACCCGCACGCATACCACTCCTGGGTTTGAAAAAGGTGCCTTTTTTTAGCCCCGATGCCAGCCAAAGATCCCTTTTGAACCCCGTCCGACCCCCCCCTTTTTTTCTGGGTAACAGACCCGACGGCACCAAGGGCAAAATCGTACTGTATACATACACTCTCCCCCTACCAAACTTGGGTAGTTGTGGCGCCGGATTTGTGGGGATACGAGGGCCCCAAGACCAAAAAAGCAGTTTGTCGAAGGAAAGCGGGAAGGTCACACAAAAAACAACATTGGGGCGGGGAAAAAGATTGACAATAAACACAATAGGATTTACTACAGCAATGTGCAGGGTCCCTGCTACATGTGCGCGTAACAAACAAACACCCCCCTGACAAAAAACAACTCTCGGGGCGTGGGGGGTGCACCCCCATTTACAACCCCCTCCAAAACAAGGGGACTTTTTGGGAAAGAGGCACCAAAAGGTCCCTTTTTTTGCCCTGTCCTAAACCCCGGGGGGGGGGTTTTTGGGGGAGGAAGACCCACAGTACCAAGACAATAAAGTTTTCTCCACCATCTTTGATAAATTTTGGCGCCGGGCTTGTGGCGACGCCACTGCCCCAACGCTAAGAAAGCTGGTTTTTCGAAAGATAATCTGGTATGTGAACGCGACAAAAAACA
>JASPKP010007026.1:0-5000 GCA_030674155.1 Stramonita haemastoma
CGTTTGTTTGAAAAGTATGATGTTGGTGGGGATACAATGCTAGCCTCATTTAGGCTTTGGTGAAAATTTTCCCTCCAGAGCTTATCTTTCATGTCAAGTAGGTTTAAGGCACTAAAAATTTTCTTTTTTCTGAAACGGAAAGGGGGTTAAATTGTTTTAAAATAAATTCTTTTTTTTTTTATCATTTTTCCAAACAATTTTTTCTACTACACTATTTTTTCTTTCTTCATTAGTTTGTTCATCATCTTTTTTGTTTAGTCACATCCCATTTTAAACCAACCCTCATAAAACAGGAAAATTGACCCTGAATCTTTTAGTACTACTAAGGTCTAAAGTTACAATATCGATAGATGCATACCATTACAAGACAGGGATAAAAAAGTAAACCCTTTGCTGGCTCCTCCCAAATAAAAATTTTGGTATATCCGTCATAAAAAGTCATGTTGCCCCAGACCTTTTCAAAATTAAAAAAATAAAAACAATTACAAAATTTCAAGTAGTTGGTCCCAAAAATAGTTTTCGTTTTTTATCTTGTGATTTTTAAAACAAAATCATTGTAATTTACACTGTTTTTTAAGCCCCCATAAAACTCATCATCAGAAAAAAAAATTTTTTTTACTTGCTGTTTTGCATTCAAATCACCGTTAATAGAAAAAAAAAAAATCATCTTTTCAATTCTTGAAAAGGTCCAATATGCACTGCTCCGCATTTCCATCCCAAAACCCTTTTTTGGGTGATTTTTCCCAAAAAGAAAGAATCATATGGAGGCATAAAGCACAGTTTAAAAAAATTCATTTTTATTATTTTAAAAAACAGTTTCTTTTGAATGTTTAGAAACAACTATATTTTCATTTTTATTCAATTTTTTTCAATGTAGGGGCATACTTTTTTCTCACCATCAAAAATCATTTCCCCCCAGAATATGGGCCCCGATGGGGACAATTTTTTTGGCCTTTGTTGAAAATACAACAAAATCATGAAAAGTTTTTGATTAAAATGTCATAGCTCATAAACTTTTTCTTTTTTAAACAAATAAAATCGTGTAGCTGAAGAAAGTTAAAAAAAATTCATTATTCTCAAACTTTTCCCAAAAACCCGTTTTACATTAAAATTTTGGGAAAATTCAATATGTTGCTTTTTTTTTTTGGGTACATTTCTCCCAAAATGTGTGTTCATTCTTTTGGGTTCAAAATTTAAAGCCAAAAGGGTTTGACTTTTATTTTCCTTATATTTGAAAATTTTTTTGGGGCCCCCCCCAAATGTCCTATTTCTTGGAGACGGGAGGCCCCGAATTAGCAGGTTTTCCTTTTCTCCCCCGGGGCCATCCACTCTCATGGGAATGATCCCCCACGGGAAAACTCCCCGGGAAGGGGAGCCCGGGATGTGGATTGACTCACTGACCTGCGGGGAATTACATGCATGTTTTGGTTGAGGGGGGGCCTGTTGTTTTGAGAGGCAGCCCCGCCGGGTTTGGGCCCTCGGCTGCCCCCCTTTTCCTGGATGGTGGGGCCCCCCCCATCTTACAGGTCCTTTTCTTCCCCTGCTCTGCCCCCCCCAACTCTCTTGGGGGATCTGCTTTTTTACTATTGCGGGTGTCTGATTTGTTTACGGACTACTTTACCCATTTTTCCCTCTGTTTTTTTTTTAATGCAAGATTTCCACTGTCACCAGGGTTTTTTCTGTTTTCATTCTTTTTCCCTTTTGGTCTTAGTGTCAGTCAGCCCGGTCAAAGTTGTATTGGTCGGTTTTTTGGGATTCTTTACCCTTTTTTGTGTCTTGGTCAGGTCTGAAAATTTTTAGTTCATGTTCATGATTGTCGGGGGACCTGTTGGTATGTACCTTTAATTAAATCTTCCCAACCTTTTGGTTTTTTTTCATTCCTTGTCGGTTTTTCCCCTCGGGGTTGGGAAGAAACAATGTGTTTGTCCCCCATGCTTTGCCCTCAATGTCTTTGTCCTAAATTTTTCCTTTTTTCCCTTCCAAATTTTGCCCTCAAGGGTCTTTGTCCCCCAATGTCTTTGTCCTCAAGTTTTCCTTTCTTTTTTCACTGTCGTTGTCTTCTTTATTCTTCGAGTAAATGCCCTGCGGTACCCACTCCCCAGCAGTTCACCCCTTTTTGTAAAAACGTCGTCTCTTGCAAATTTCTCCCTTGGTTTTGGGACTGTCTGTCCCATAGTCACAGTTTTATTTTTTCCTTTTATGAGTTGTTTCTGGTCCCTTTGTTTGCTTTTTGGTTTCTTTAAGAAAAAACCAAACCGTTTGTGTTCAGGTGTTTTAAAGTCATTTTCTTCCTCACTGTATGATTCAAAAGGGGGAACCCCCTGGTCCCCTGTCATGCCCACCATGGTAATATCTTTGCTAAACCCTGTTATGGAGAGGGGCCCCGGGAAAAGTGGGGGTTAAACCTTTTGTATCCTGTAGGTTTGGAGACACCCGTTCCCAGGTTTTAAATGAAAGGCCCTGCCAGAAAAAGGGGTTGCCACTAAACTTTTGAGTTTGGGGAGGAGCTTAAAACCCGCCCACCCTTTCAGTTGAAATGGAGGTGGTCTGAAAATTCTGTCTGGCCCCACCCCCTGCTTGTGTTTCCAGTTGTCTGTTTTTTGGGCCCAAACCCTCTATCACGTCCTCTCTGTTTTGTTGTGCTTGGGGATGGGCCAGTCTTCTGTTTTTATGTGTGACCTTGTGAACTCTGTTTTAAATTCAGGGAACCTTGGTTTTTTGACTCATGTCTGTCCCCGACCTGCGTCTTCCATTTTTAGAAGTACGGGAATTTTGCCCCGATGCGGTAGGGAAATTTAATAAGCTCCTTTTGCCCTGAGGGAGGTCAGATGCAAAAATGATTTTCCATTTTGGGCTGAGGTTCCCTGAGATAAGGGAAACCCCAGCACAGCCATTTTGTCAGGGCATTTTGCTGAAATTTACCTCGTATTGGTCTGGTTTTACTGCCTTGCTGCCGAGGTTTCCCAGTCGGGAAAAGCTTTTTAAAAATGTCCTTTGATGCCAGTGGTTGGGTGGGTTGAAAAAAGGGCAGGAGTCTACAATGATTTGGGTTGTAGTAGCCCTGTTCCCCAATTGGTTTTCTTTTATATTGAAAAAAACAATGTTGCATCCCTTTTTTTTTCTTTGGGTTTAATAACTTGCCCTTTCCCTTTTCCCGCTTGTCCGTCTGTCCAGTATCGTGGCCCATTTTTTCCCTGAGGTTTTCAATGTTCTCTCTATTTTTTTCAAAATACATCTTTTTAGCTCATGAGTCCCTTGTAAGTTTTGATATGCGTTGTCTAGCATCTTTAAATTTTTCTTCTAAGTTGATTTAATGCTTTACCCGATGCTGTTTCAGCTCTTGTGTATATGAGCAATCGCCAGTCCATAAACTGGGGAGCATGTTTATTTGATTTTGGTTTCGAAAAAACCCTTTTTGTGACATCTTTAAGGCCCCCTTTTGGGGGGACTGGTAAAAAAAAACCAAAAGTCAATGTCCAGTAATGAAAGAAAAAGTCAGTTCTAAAAAAAGAAATGCAGATAACCAGAGAGAGAGAGAGAAAAGAGAGGAAGAGAGTTTGGAGAGAGATGAGAGAGAGAGAAAGGGGAGGGAGGAAGGGGGGGAGGAGGAAGGGGAAAAGAGAGAGGAAGGGGAGAGCGGGTTTCGAATGCGAATTTCGAATTTTAAATTTAGGAAGGCTATTGCCCATTGGGGGCCTGTAGAATATCATTGTATCAAAATAAATGAGAGTTGATTTAACGCATATTTCACGTAAACAATACCAAATTTTTTAACTTAAGGTAAATTTTTGTCTTTCAATGTTTTGTTTTTTCAATGAAAATTTTTTCTGTGTTAAAGGGTGTGGTGTTGGTGGGGGTTTTTTGGTGTGGTGTGTGTGTTGTGGGGGTGGTGTGTGTGTGGGGTGAGAGAGAGAGAGAGGAGAGAGAGAGGGGAGGAGAGAGGAAAGGAAAAGGAGAGGGGAGAAGAGAGAGAGAGAGACAGAGAAAGGAGGAGAGAGGGGGAAGGAAAAAGGAAGGGGCAAAAGAAATTTTTTATTCGAGGAAAATAGATAAGCACTCGTTGCTTTTTTACACCATCCCCCCCCTTTTCGGGGATCATAAATTGGAAAAATATAAACAATAAAAATTTAGCAAAACCAAAAAACCCCCAAAAATAAAACACATATATGATAAGGGGTAAAAAAAAAAAAAAGCACTTTTTAGAAAACAAAAATGAAGTCAAAATTAAAATTTGATTAGGGAAAGGAAGAAAGCTTAAAATAAAAGCAAACAAAAACAAAATAAAAAAAAACCCAATAAAAATCAACCCCACATTTCAAAAATTAAATTTGGTAAAAACTAATTTGGTAAAAGGGGAAATTTTTTAAAAAAAAAATCCTTTTTGAGGGGGGGGGGGGGGGGGGGGGGGGGGGGGGGGGGGAAAACTCCCAAAAAAAAAAAAAAATAAATAAATTTTTTTATTATTTTTTTTTTTTCAAAAACATCCTAAATGTTTTAAAAAAAGGAAAACATTTTTCAATCAAAAAAGTTTTTAAATTAAACCACACACAAGCACCACGAAAAACCCCCGACACACAACATGACCCCAAAACCCCACAAAAACACAAAATCTCACACAAACTACAGGGGAAAATACATCAAAACAAAACCACCCACCCCACACCCCACCACAAAAAACCCCCCAAAAAACACACAATAAAAACACCAAACACAAATACCAACAAAACAAAACCACACCCCACCCCCACACACAACAAAAACACACACCCCAAAACAACAAACACACACATTTTCACTGGTTTCGCCCTTTCATAAAAAAAAAAAATTTTTTTTAAAAGGAAAAATCGAATTCTGAGTGAAACATAACGACGGAAAAAAAGGGAATTTTCCGCGTAAGCCCTATTTTTGGCTATATACCCAAATCTTAATTCTTTTTCAATTTTTGAGAGGAAGAGAGAGAGAAGAGAGAAAGAGGAGAGAGAGAGGAAGGAGAGACAGAG
>JASPKP010007027.1:0-2500 GCA_030674155.1 Stramonita haemastoma
GGCAAAAGGTACAGAAAACCAGGAGGACAATAAATATGAAGGGAGGGGGGGAAGGGAAAAAGATTAGAGAGAAGATGGAAATAAAGAGAGTGTGGAAAGAGAGGGAAGAAACAGAGGGAGGGAGGGAGGGAGGGAGGGAGAGAGAGAGAGAGAGAGAGAGAGAGAGAGAGAGAGAGAGAGAGAGAGAGAGAGAGAGAGAGAGAGAGAGACAGACAGACAGACAGACAGACAGACAGACAGACAGACAGAACAGACAGACAGACAGACAGACAGACAGACAGAGACAGACAGAGACAGACAGAGACAGACAGAGACAGAGACAGACAGACAGGCATACAGACAGACAGACACAGACAGACACAGACACAGACACAGACACAGACACAGACAGACAGAGATTGAGCAAGTAACTGAACGAAAGTTTTAATCTGAAGAAAGACAAACCCTCACAGACATACATAAAGACAGACTGACAGACAAACAGAGAAACACACAAAAAACAAAGACCCACACGCACACGTAGACAGACAGACAGAAGACAGACAGAAGACAGAAAAAGACAAAAGAGCGTGGAAGGAAGAAGAGGAGAAGGGGGAAAAACGACTGAAAGGAAGATACATCATACAAAAATAAGAGAGACATGTTTACAACAAAGACAAAAAGCGTACGGAGCAAGACAAACAAGTAAGGGCTCGAATCTCGTTCAAGAGGATTTTTCCTATGGAGTTAACGTCAGAGCCGACTCCACTTCCCCAAAAAGTCCTTTGGATGAGACTAGAAACCCAGGTCCCGTGTGAGAACGCACGCAGAACATCTTGTGCACACGTTAAAACCCGTTCTGCTTTTCGGAAGAGTAGGCAATTGTGTGCTGGAGGGAACGGATGACGAGATTTACAAAACGGCATGCACACGGGGGCTGGATGTACAAAAAAGCACACTACTGTGTATTCTATTTTCCTCGAAAGAAAAGGATTTTTTAAAAAATGAACACAAAATGAAAACAGCCAGAAGAGGGAGAGATATACATATAATATATATATATATATAATTATATATATATATATATATATAAGAGAGAGAGAGAGAGAGAGAGAGAGAGAGAGAAGAAGAGAGATATAGATAGATAGATAGATAGATAGATAGATAGATAGATAGATAGATAGATAGATAGATAGATAGATAGATAGATAGATAGATAAGATAGATAGGTAGATAGGTAGACAGGAAGACATACAGATAAGACAGATAGGTAGACAGAAAGACAGACAGACAGATATGATAGGTAGACAGACAGACAGATAAGTTAGACAGATGGGTAGACAGAAAAACACAGACAGATAGATAGGTAGACAGACAGAAAGACAGACAGATAAGATAGGTAGACAGACAGACAAGATAGATAGATAGGTAGACAGACAGAAAGACAGAAAGACAGTCAGACAGATAGATAGATAGATAGATAGACAGACAGACAGACAGACAGACAGACAGACAGACAGACAGACAGACAGACAGACAGACAGACAGACAGACAGACAGAGATAGATAGATAGATAGATAGATAGATAGATAGATAGATAGATAGATAGATAGATAGATAGATAGATAGATAGATAGATAGATAGATAGATAGATAGATAGATAGATAGATAGATAGATAGATAGACACACAGACAAACACACAGACAGACACACAGACAGATACACAGACAGACACACAGATAGATAAAGAGCATGGAAAAAAATGAGACGAGAAAGGGGGGGGGAGGGGGGAGAGAAAGGATAGACAGAAAGTGCCATGGGAGGGAGGGAGAGAGGGAGGGAGGGATAAGGAAAGAGGAGGAAGAAAGATAGAAGGAGTGAGGGATCTCGCCTTTGATGCCAGGAAAGCCAATCAACCCTCTCATGCCTTTCTCTCCTGGGTCCCCTGGATCCCCTTTTGTGCCTGCAGTCCGGTCAGGAGAAGCAGCATGCACAGACAGACAGACAGACAGACAGACAGACAGACAGACAGACGGAGGGAGAGAGAGAGAAGCATGCAACAGTGATATAGATAATATTATCACTATTATTATCCTCCTCATTATTATTATAAGTGTTTTTATTATCATCATCATCAAGCAGCAGCAGCACTGTTATTCTTGACAATTATTGTTGTTATTATTATCATCATCATCATTTTTATTGTTGTTGATATCATTATTGTTATTATGTTATTGTTATTGTTATTGTTGTTGTTGTTGTTGTTATTATTATTATTATTATTATTATTATTATTATTATTATTATTATTATTATTATTATTATTATTATATCATCATGATGATGATGATGATGATGATGATGATGATGATGATGATGATGATGATGATGATCATGATGATACATGATGATCATGATGATGATTATTCTTATTATTATTATTTATTGCGGTTGCTATCATTTACAGTGGTGTATATACAGAGTTAGTGTGTATGTTTGTTTTGTGTGTGTTGTATTT
>JASPKP010007027.1:10000-13356 GCA_030674155.1 Stramonita haemastoma
AACTACGTACACACAGAGAATGGATGTTAAAAAAAAACATGAGTGCTTATTCCGATACCCTCAAAATAAAAGAATTAATGAATAATTTTCTTAAAAAATAAAACGATAAAAAATACAAACCCAACCCAACCCAACATGACACAGCACAACACAGCACAACACAAAACAGCACAGCACAACGTAACACAACCCACCCCCAACCCAACACAACGCAACGCAACACAGCACAGCACAGCACAGCACAGCACAGCACAAAACAACACAACACAGCACAACACAGCACAGCACAACACAACAACAACACAGCACAGCACAGCACAGCACAGCACAAAACAACACAACACAAGCCAAACACACAACACAACACAGCCCAACACAACAACACAACACAACACAACACCAACACAACACAACATAGCACACACAACACAACCCAACCCAACCCCAACAAGGCACAGCACAACACAACTCAACTCACACCACAACACAACACAACACAACACAACACAACCCAACACAGCACAACGTAACACAACACAGCACAACACAACACAACACAACACAACTCAACTCAACACAACACACACAACACAACACAACACAACACAACACAACCCAACACAAGCAACACAACACAGCACAACGTACACACACAGCACAGCACAACACACAAGCACAACAAACACAGCACAACGTACACAACACAGACAGCACAGCACGACACAACACAACACAACACAACGCAACAAACACAACACAACGTACAATCCCACAGTGACCCACCACACACCCACTGACCTGCCTGCCCCCTGCCGCACAGTACAGCCTGGCTTCTCGGCAGTAACCTTGGAGGGCGCTCAACTGTTTGAACGAAGACACAGACAGACAAGGGAGGGCATCGTTCACTCCTAGTCGACTTTACTTAACTTGATTTGATTTGATCTTTCCCTTGAACCTTTTTTTGTTGTTGTTGAATGGGGGTGGGGGGTGGGGGGGGGGGGGGGGGGGGGGGGGGGGGGTTGGGGGTGTGGGCAGAGGCTGGCTAGGGGAAACACTGTACTGAATAAAATTATTTCAGGCTTTGTGTCGTCTGGGTGCAAGTTGAACCTGGCGGAGCCCATCCTTTTCCAGGTGACAAGGTGCATGCTGGGTATGTTCGTGCCATCTACGCCATTGGCTATAGCTGAACTTCACATTGTGGACAGGCTAGTTTTTGATATGTGTGTGTGTGTGTGTGTGTGTGTGTGTGTGTGCGTGCGTGCGTGCGTGCGTGCGTGCGCTCGGTTTTTGGCCACGACCCAGACGCCTATTCCAGCGGATTTCCCCCTGAGTCAACATCAGTATTAACTCCACTTACCCAAAAGTCCTTCAGATGAGACAATATCAGCCAAGGCCCCGTGTGCGAACGCACCGCAGAACCTCTTGCACGCATGTTAAAAAACCTGCGCTGCCTTTCAGAAAAATAGGCCGTTCATACCAGTAAAGAATAGATGACGAAATACGCACAGACACACACACACACGACAGATATATAGATATATGGATAAAGATATAGATAGATAGTAGATAGAGAGAGAGGAGAAGAGAGAGAGAGAGAGAGAGAGAGAGAGAGAGAGAGGAGAGAGAGAGAGAAGAGAGAGGAGAGAAGAGAGAGAGAGAGAGAGAGAGAGAGAGAGAGAAAAAGAGAGAGAGAGAGAGAGAGAGAGAGAGAGAGAGAGAGAGAGAGATCCGCCATATGTAGCACAAGCACGCCGATGTCTTAAGTGTCATGTTTCAGACATCCTCCCCGACGTTGGAACTGGTGACCTGAATGGTGGGCCCATACCACTCAGACAGGCCATACCACTCAGACAGGCCATACCACTCAGACAGGCCATACCACTCAGACAGGCCAAACCACTCAGACAGGCCAAAACCACTCAGACAGGCCAAACCACCCTCAGACAGGCCATACCACTCAGACAAAGGGCCCTACCACTCAGACAGGCCAACCACTCAGACAGGCCATACCACTCAGACAGGCCATACCACTCAGACAGGCCATACCACTCAGACAGGGCCATACCACTCAGACAGGCCATACCACTCAGACAGGCCATACCACTCAGACAGGCCATACCACTCAGACAGCCATACCACTCAGACAGGCCATACCACTCAGACAGGCCATACCACTCAGACAGGCCATACCACTCAGACAGGCCATACCACTCAGACAGGCCATACCACTCAGACAGGCCATACCACTCAGACAGGCCATACCACTCAGACAGGCCATACCACTCAGACAGGCCATACCACTCAGACAGGCCATACCACTCAACAGGCCATACCACTCAGACAGGCCATACCAAATCAGACAGGCCATACCACTCAGACAGGCCATACCACTCAGACAGGCCATACCACTCAGACAGGCCATACCACTCAGACAGGCCATACCACTCAGACAGGCCATACCACTCAGACAGGCCATACCACTCAGACAGGGCCATACCACTCAGACAGGCCATACCACTCAGACAGGGCCCTACCACTCAGACAGCCATACCACTCAGACAGGCCATACCACTCAGACAGGCCATACCACTCAGACAGGCCATACCACTCAGACAGGCCATACCACTCAGACAGGCCATACCACTCAGACAGGCCATACCACTCAGACAGGCCATACCACTCAGACAGGCCATACCACTCAGACAGGCCATACCACTCAGACAGGCCATACCACTCAGACAGGCCATACCACTCAGACAGGCCATACCACTCAGACAGGCCATACCACTCAGACAGGCCATACCACTCAGACAGGCCATACCACTCAGACAGGCCATACCACTCAGACAGGCCAAACCACTCAGACAGGCCATACCACTCAGACAGGCCATACCACTCAGACAGGCCATACCACTCAGACAGGCCATACCACTCAGACAGGCCATACCACCAGACAGGCCAACCACTCAGACAGCCGAACCACTCAGACAGGCCATACCACTCAGACAGGCCATACCACTCAGACAGGCCATACCACTCAGACAGGCCAAACCACTCAACAGGCCATACCACTCAGACAGGCCATACCACTCAGACAGGCCATACCACTCAGACAGGCCATACCACTCAGACAGGCCATACACTCAGACAGCCAAACAGTCAACAGGCCATACCACTCAACAGGCCATACCACTCAGACAGGCCATACACTCAGACAGGCCATACCACTCAGACAGGCCATACCACCAGACAGGCCATACCACTCAGACAGGCCAACCACTCAGACAGGCCAAAACAGTCGACAGGCCATAAACCCCTCAGAAAGGCCAACCCTCAACAGGCCCAAAAAAAACAGA
>JASPKP010007028.1:0-13355 GCA_030674155.1 Stramonita haemastoma
GCAAACACACAAAACACACACACCTTCTTAAAGCATCAGGAATATAAGTAATGCATTTTTTTTTTTTAATCAATAACATTGCAATCACCTCTAGCATACAAGACAGGGAAATGTAGGCAAAAAAAATTTATCATTAAATATTCCGTGGATGAAAAATTCCCACTTATTTACATCACAGGATTCCATATCTACCCCTTCAAATTTATGCAATCCCTTGAAAAAAAGTATATGCTCGGGGGGAATAAAAAGTCAAATATGCAGAAATTTTTTGTTTAATAATAGAATACTTCTGTTACATTTGAAAAAGGTTAAAAAAAATAAGCGAAAAAAATCAACCTTTAGGCCTTTGTATAATAAGGCAAAATTAAAATTTAGTAGCATACTAGATTTAATAATGCCCAGTCAAGGTAAAAATCTGTGTCTTTTTTAGTGACCCAGTGCCCGATTTTGCTAAATCCCGGAGAAACCTTTTATAGGGGCGATTCGTCTTGATTAGCTTTTAAACATCGAAAATCAATGGCCCCGCTGGTCCAATTTTCTACTTATGCCCGATTTGTTTTTGGTCCTCTGTTCTCAGTAAAAGGATTAGTGCGTGCGGCAAGGCTGTTCTCTTTGTAATGCACTGTCTTTACCAGGCTATTTCTTTGAAACAGGGTTTTTGGTTTCAACCGTTTTTTGCTGACTATACGCAAGCTGGCTTTTATTCCTTGAAAATTGGGGTATCTTTTATGGTGGGCTAAAAAAGTGAAGGGTTTATCAAACACTAGGGATTAAAAATGTGTTTCATGGTCTGGATCAAAGGATGCCTTTTACTCAAACAATTTTTTAAAAAAATAGGGAAAATTATCAGGAAATGGGGGCAGGGTACTCATTACCAAAACACTCGTTTCCCCAAGCTAAGGTTAAACAGCATTTTGGTTGTCACCAATGGAAGGGTAACCGTTTTGAACGCTTTAACTTCGTACAACCCGCAGTTCAACCCAAATTTAAAAGGGTACCTGCCCTTTTTAGAGTCAGGGCAAATACAGCCGCGTGGAAGGGGAAGGGCCCCCGCTTCAAAACGCTGGCCCCCGGGGAAGCAGAGACCCTGTACCTTTTAGGACGGCCAATACTTCTGTAACCCTTTTTTACACAAGGGGCGGAGGCTTTGATTTATCTAAATAATACAAATATGACACAACTTTTTGAAAAAAGAGATCTTCAAAAGATTGATCCTTACTTGCCCTTTTTTTAGTATTGTTGCAGGGAAAAAACTCACATTAAAAAAAACCCGTAAAAATGCTGATTACATCATTTGATTTGATTTGGGGTTCGTGAACAGTTTCAGGATTATTTTTTTTCGCATCAGTCCCACTTCTGTATCAAAAACTTTTTGCTCCCACGTTTACCTTCAATGTCTGTATCCCCTTAATTTTGTTTTTTCTACCCTTTTCATTTACATTTTTTTCTTGAACACGACAAAAATCTTATTCTAGCTATACTTTTCAATATTTTTTGTCATGGGTTTTAGGGGTTAAAAGCATCCGACTAGCTTTTTTTTGACTTTAGGATATGTAAAGTTCTGTCCATAACATTTTTTTCTAATTTGAAAGGGTAAAAAAAAAAAATTTTACTTTGAATTTTTACCGATGATTTGAAAAA
This sequence comes from Stramonita haemastoma, assembly GCA_030674155.1. Classification (NCBI taxonomy): domain Eukaryota; kingdom Metazoa; phylum Mollusca; class Gastropoda; order Neogastropoda; family Muricidae; genus Stramonita; species Stramonita haemastoma. The sequence continues at coordinate 1,642 of JASPKP010007028.1, forward strand.
ATTTGGGAAAGACTTTTTTTCGGGGATAATAGGAAGGGGTGTCTGGTTTTTTTCAGTTTTTTATTTGTTTTTTTCTGATGCCAGAAAGAGTGTATTTTGTAAAAGAAGTTTTTTTTTCAAAATAGTTCTTTGTTTTGGGGTTTCCCTTAACATAAAAAGTTAAGTGACAAACGAATATAAGATAGTAAATTACATACAAAAATGGTAACACCACCCCCCAACAAAACAACTGCACTGACAACAACACAATTAAAAAATTTTTTATCAAAAAGAGGGTTTATGAAATTTAATATAACAAAAACCCAAAAAATTAAGCAACCCCAAATACCACGAACCATAAAAAACATGGGATAATTGCATGCAAGAAGTAAAAAACCACCCCCACCCCCCACGCCACCACACACAAACAACCCCCACACAAACAACACCCCACCCAACACAACACACACCCCACCAAGACAAAAATTCCCTTCCCACCCCTCCTCCTCTCTCTCTCTTTCCCCCACTCCTCTCTCTCTCTCTCCCTTTTCCCCTCCTTCTCTCTCTCTCTTCTCTTCTCCCCCCCCCTCTTTTTCTCTTCCTCTGCCCCCCTCTTCAATCCACCCCCTCTTCCCCCTCCTCCCCTTTCCCCCACCATCCCCTCCTACCCCCCCCCCCCCCATCCCCCCTCAACCCGCAACTTCAACCCCCTTTCCCCCCCCACAACACCACACCACCACCAACAACAAACACAACACCAACACACACACACACCACCACCACCAAACCCACCCCCCCCCACCCCCCCCCCACACCACCCCCCCCCCCCCCCAAACCCCCCCCAAAAACACACCCACAACCCCCCCACCCCCCCCCCCCAACCCCAAAAAAACCCCCCCTAAACCTTATGATAAAGACCTTTAATTAAACTAATATCACCCCCTCACAACCCAACCCAACACATCACTAAAACGTGTGCAATCTACATGAGGTGGCGGTATTCACAAGAGTCTGGCAGCACCATGGGCCGCTAAAACCCCCCTGTCCCCCGCAAATGCTCTAAAAGGGGCTTTGGGGGTCCCCCCCCCCTTCCCACCTGGACCCGTGTCGGTACTAACCCTTTTGGGGGTGCATGAAAAGGTGAGGCGATGATGTGGGTGTGGGTTTTTTGTTGTGTTGGGTGGTGGTGGTGGTGGTGGTGTGTGTGTGTGTTGTGTGTTGTGGTGGTTTGGTGTGGTGGGAGGGTTTTGGGGGTGTTGGGGTGGGGGGGGGGGGGGGTGGTGTGGTGTGTGTGTGTGTGGTGTGTGGGGTTGTGTGTGTTTTGTGTGTGTGTGTTGTGTGTGTGTGGTGTGTGGTGTGGTGTTTGTTGGTGATGTGTGTGTGTGTGTTGTGTGTGTGTGTGTGTGTGGTTGTGCGTGTATGTGTCGTAGTGTTGTTAAGCTTTGTTTTGGTGTTTGTTTATTTTGTCTATTACAAAAACCTATTTTTTTATTTCGAATCGGTAGAAAACAGATGACTGAGAACAGACAGACAACGGGGCAGAAGGGGGGAGGGACAACAGCGGGCAGACGACAGACGACAATAGATAGATAGATAGATAGATAGATAGATAATAGATAGATAGATAGATAGATAAAGATGATAGATAATAGAAGATGACAAGGGATTAGATAGATAGTAGATAACAGATAAATAGACAATAGATAGACAATAATAGATGGGTGAATGGGTAACAGACAGACAGACAGACAGACAGACGACAGACAGCAGACAGACAGACTGACCGATCGACCGCCAAATCGATCGATCGATAATAGTTTGAAATATATAGAAACAGACAGACAACAGAAGCAGATAGTAGATGTAGATAATAGATAGATAGATAGATAGATAGATAGATAGAAAAGTAGATAGATAGATAGATAAAGATAGATAGATAATAATAAAAAAGGGGAAGCAAAGAGAGAGACAGAGACTGGAGGAAAGGAACAGAGAGAGCAAAAACAGAAGAACAAAACAGAGAGACAGAAAGAGACAGAGAGGACAAGTCAAGAGAGAGATAAAGAAAAACAAGACAGAGACAGTGGGAGTTTACTTCGGGCATTCCTGTTGTTTTTATGTTGGTCTTTATTTTTGCTTCTTCCGTTAAAGGGTTATCTTTTTTCTGTACACTCTTCAGTTCTTTTTTTTATTTCTTTTTTTATTCCCTTGGCAGCTTCTCGCAAACCCTTTTTTTTATTGCTCTTACTTGTCCCTTCCTCCAGGCGACGTCGCTATTTTCTTTTTCGGTTCCCAAATTTTCCGCTTTAATTTTTCCATGATGCAGTATAAAAATATAATGCTAGCCACACCCAGTATCATGCTGGCCTTCTTTCCCGATATTTCCTCTCGGGTTTGAACACAAAATCCATCATGTGATTCAACATATCCATATTCTTTTTTTTTCTAAAACAAAAAAAGGGGAAGAGCTTTTTGCTGTGAAAGGGCATTTCAAAGATTTGACATCTGTGGCAAAGAAATGTAACGGCGTGTGCTTGGCTGTTCCATTATTTTGGTAAAGCTTGGGGTAGATATTTTTTTTTTTTTTTATTTTAACCACCTTGAAATGAAGAATTCTCTGCGTAAATTGGGGTTGCTCTTCCCGGGGGGAAGGGCATCGCCCACAAGTAAACAAACGCCTACCCATTTTGTTTTTCTTTTTCCTGTCTGCAGCTGTATTTGTTTCCCATCAAGTGATTTTTTTCTGCAGAATTTTTCCAGGAAAAAACGCTCTTGCTGCCGTGGGTTCTTTTGCGTGCGCTAAATAATGAGGTAACACAAGGGACCCCCCATCCACCGAAGATAGCACCCAACCACCAATCATGGTTAATGGAGGGGGTAAAGTTTGAGGCCCAAACGGGATTTTTCCGCTGTTCATTGCAACCCCCCAAATTTTCCGCCCTTTCTGAGCAAGGCGTGTTATAACCCCTATAAAACCCCCGACCCTCAATATAACCCAGTATGGGCTTTTTGTTTTCTTTTTTTGTTGTAGGATGTTTTTGTTGTTTGGCCAATACCCCGTTATCACTTATGTCACCCCGAAACATGACACATGATTCATCCCATCTGAGAAAAAAAACCGGGGAGAGTGAAATTCAACCAGAGAAAAATTGCGTGTTGATGTTTTCAAGTAAAAAAAAAAAAAAAAAAATTTAAAAGGTAAAGGTGGTCCATAAAACCCATGGGAGTTTTCAAGACCTTTTCACATAGGTAGGCATACTCCCGACCTCAAGAATTTTTTTTTTTTTCTTTCCACTAAGAAAATCAATTCTATTATTTTTGACAAAAAAAAAACGACTCCCAAAAAATCTTTTTGTGTTCGAAAGAAAAAATAGTTTGAGTAGCCTTTTTCCCCAGGGCAGTTCATTATCAAATTTAACTAGTATGGAAACAAGGATTAATTGATTGTCAGGCTATTGTTAGCAGTATGGGTGACTCATTAAGGGACATTATGGTTACCTTAAAAAAGCACATAGCTTAAACCATTTTCGGGCCCTTGTCAAGAGATACACTTTGGGGGTTTTTTTTTTTAGTGAATCTGCCCTTAAAAATTCCCCCAATGATTCACCACCATAGCCCCTCCCCCCTCGTTCATAAAAAAGATCACACAGTCTTTTTCTAGTAATTGCCTTATTATAGCATAAAGGTTTGGGTAGTATAGAAACCCATATTGAACTATTCGTAAAAAACCCCCCGGTAAATTATCCCCCCCCCACCCCCCGTAAAAAAGACACAAAATCTTTTTTAGTGAATTTTCGGCATCAGGCTTTAGCGAGCAAAAACCTATATAAATGTTAGCATTTTTCTTCACTACAATTTTCCCCCCAATAACAAATGAAACAAAGTTTTTGCAACCAAATGTTTTTTCAAGAATACATTGATTTTGCTAGTAAGGACATATAAACATTAAGGTTACCCACGAAATTCCCCAGCACAGTTTTTTCCCCTTAAAAAAACCGACACAATTTTGCCAGTAATTTGTCTCATCGTTGCTTTTGCTGGTTTTTTGGGCCCCATAAAAAAATTTTCACAATGGCTTACGCCCATATTCTTTCCATAAAAAAGACACCAAAAGGTTGGTACCAAAAAATTCCCTACATACCTTCATTGCTTTTCTAGTCAATGCCCCCCGTGAAAAAATGGCCACTACTTTTCACAACTTATCCCCTTTTTAGAAGTTGAAAAAAATTTTTTGCTTGAAAATTCCCTTGGGGAATTTCCCCAAAAAAAGATTTTCCGCAAAATAAAGGAACATTATGAAAGGGGATTTTTTTTTGGCCAGTTTGCTTGTTGACCATTTTAAAAGAGGACCAGGTACCCCAAGGGGTTTTTTGGAAGGTCAAAAAGACCATCTGAACTCATCTGGGAGGGGGGAGTTCGAGCCGATCTCAAGCGCCCCCTTGAAAGGGATCATTTTCCTTGACTAACACGGCCCACCCCTTTCCCCGGAAAGGCCCCTGGTTTGAGACCAACAAATGAACTTATTGTGCAAAAAAGATAATGACCTTTGTGTCATTTAGAGACCACAGAAAATGACTACATAGTGAGGATGGTACATGGGTGACAAAAGTAGAGGGCGGACGGGATAGTCTCGGCTTAGAGCGTTTGAACTGTGATTGATCCCTGGGTTCAGCCACTCCCCGAGTCCCCTGTTGGGAGAGGGGGAGGGGGGGGGCAATTTAATCTAAATAAAAAAAAAAAATTGCCGTGAATTTCTTTAAATTTTTGTTACGGGATTAGGGTTTCTGGTTGTTATAAATGAGTAAGAAAATCTTATTGAGATGTCAAAAGACTTTCTTGTAGAGTATAAGCCCGGTAGTAGCTTAAAAAAACTTCTTTTATTCCATCGTATTGTATTTTATTTATTCCGGGGGTTTATTTTATTTCTCGATTTTGCAACCGCATTTTTTTAAATTTTTCTTTAAATTCAATCATAATTTGATCTTGTTTTTAAATCGGTTGTTTCTAAACTGTTTGCACATACTTTGTTTTTTAAATTTCTACTTATCATTTTTTTAACTTAATCTAACTTTATTTCAGTGATTTCTGTATCATTTTTTTTCATGATTTTTTTACTATCACCTCCAAAAAATGCGGGGCAAAAAGCAAATTTTGCTGGCAAATTTGAAATCCAGGCCGATAAAAGGGGGAATTGGGGAGCAGAGCGATACTTTGCCCTGGGGTACTGTTTCCTTCACCCCCTTCTTCTCCTCCTTTTTGCCCCCAAACCCAAATGTGTTTATTTAAACAAGCAAGAAACTGTTGTTTGTCTTTTAGTGTATTGGGAATAAAAAGGGGGTCCATCCCCTTTCCCTTAAGGTTTTTTTTTTTTAAGATGCTAGTTGTTTTTGTTTTTTGTTGTTGAAAAAAGATGGGGGGAGGAAGGATCAACTGTTTTTTTTTTGTCTGTTTATGCTTCGTCTTTTCCCCCCCCACTACCTCTCTTTTTGTTTCAAAATTTTGGTTTTTTCTGTCTCTGTTTCTGTTTGTTTCCATTATTGACAACTTCCCCTCCTCCTTTCTTCTTTCCCCCCCTCTTTCTCCTCCTCCACCCCTTCTTTCTTCCTCTTAAAACATTATCATCACATCATCACATCGTCGTCATGTCGTCGTCGTCGCGTTGTCGTCGTCGTCGCGTCGAGTATAGTAGTAGTATTAGGGGGAGTAGTGTAGTAAATAGTAATAGTATATAGTAGTAGTTGGAGTAGTATAGTAGTAGTAGTTTTAGTATATAGAGTAGTAGTAGTAGAAATAATATAGTAGTTTTGTAGCAAAAATTTATTTGTTTTCTTCACATTTCCCTTTAGTGTATTCTTTACTCTCGTTAAAAATAATGCAAAAAACATTAATTTCAAAAGGAAGTTATCGTCCAGAGTTTTGTAAAAACAGGCAAATAATTTAAATCGACGGGTCAATAAAGCAGCAAGTAAGGGGAAATAAATCCGCACCCGAAAAAAAACAAACCCACTGACTGGAGCTAATGTGAGAAAAAAAAATTGTAACGGGGAAAATTTTGTTTGGCGGGGTTAGGGGGGGGGGGGGGGGGGGGGGGGGGGGGGTGGGGGGGTTTTTTTTAAAAAGTTTGAAAGTGATTACATATTTTGGGGTGGAAAAGAAGATTGAAAAGATGAAGGAAAACATAAACAAATTTTAAAACAGTTGTTTTTTTTTTTAAAGAAACAAAGGTTTACCAAAATAATTTTCGAAAACATTAGAACAATATTTCGAAAAAAACTTTTCCAAAAAGCTGTTAAAAATTTTCCCGGGGCAAATTTTTTTTAAAAAAAAATTTTGTTAGCTTTAAAATTTTCCCCCCAACTTTTAAACTCTTTCAAACAATCCAAACGACTAAGCAAATTTTTTTTGCAAAGGGCGTGGACTTTTAAATTGTTTTTTTTTTTTTTTTTTTTTTTTTTTACCCCCCCGGCTTGCGAAAAGCTCCCCCAAGGAAAAAAAATTTCACCATTTTAAAAAATTAAAAATGGTAAATGGAGGACCATTTTAAAAATTTTAAAAAAAAAAAACCATAAAAAAAAGGAGCCCCCCCATTCCCTTTCCCCCCAAAATTCGAGGAAAAGACATTTTAGAAAAAGGTACCTCAAATCCTTTTCTAAGTTTACAAAAGTTTTTCCAAAATTTCAGAAAATTTCAAACAATCTTAGTATTTTAAATTTTGTCCCTTTGAAAAATTTTTTTTATCAAATTTTTTTTAAAAACTTTTTCTTTCATGAAAAATTGGAATTTTTCTCCCCAATCCTTTTTAAAACAAACTTGGGTTTTTTCCCAAATCTGGGAAACACACCACACACACACACCCCACACCACACACACACACAACACACCCACAAAAAACAAAAAAACAACACACAACCCCCCACACACACCCCATATATAAAAATATATAAATATTATATATTAAAATATTAAAAAATTATATAAAAAAAAATATATATATATAAATAAATAAATATATATGTCAATATATTTAAAACAAACCACACACACTTAAAATTTAAGTTAAATATAAAAATATAAATAAATATATAAAAATTTAAATATATAAAATAAAATATAAAAGGTATTTTATAAAATAAACCCTGCGTGTGAGTAAAAATTTTTGTTTTAAAATACCCTATATTAGGGGAAAAAAAAAAAATATATAATAAAAAACAAAAACATATTTTATAAATAAATTATTCTAAAATATATATAAATATAAAATTCATAAAAGAGAATGTGAAGGGGTTTTTTTGTATGATTTATTAAAAATTTTGCAAAAAAAACCCAAAGCGAGAAAATCCCTTTTTTGTCCTATTTCAATGATAAACCCCACGTGTCTATGTTGGGGGTCCAATTTTGGGAAAAAACAACAAAAATTTAACAACAACAACAACTGCCCCACAAGAGAAGAAGGCAGGTCGAACCCCCAAGATGGAGGAAAAACCTTTTTAAAGTTATTAATTCCTGACCCTCTCAGAAAACGACGTTTCCGGGGCGCCTGTTTCCTTTTTATCCCAAAAAAAGGGGTTTTTGGGGGGAGGAATGCCCAAAAAATGGGAACTTTTGGGGATATTTTTTTTGGGTTTTTGTTAAAACGGATTTGCTTTTTCGGTTTTTTGGGTTGTTTTTGGGGTGTTTTGTGTGTGGTGTGTGTGTGTGTGTGTGTGTGTGTGTGTGTGTGTGGTTGTGTGTGGTGTGGGGTTTTGTGGGGTGGTGTGTTTTGGTGTTTGTGTGCGTGCGTGCGTGGGGTTGTGTTTAAATTTTAAAACATCAATCAAAACAAATTTTTATTTTCCCGATTTGGGACATTGATTAAAACAACGATTTGGGTTTTTTCCCCTCAAGCCATCTTCAAAAGAAAAGAAAAAGTGGTTGTGTGGTGTTTGGCGTGCTTGGGCCCGTGTGTGGGAAAATTTTTTTAAAAATTTTTCTTAAATTCCAAGATAATGGGGAAAAAGCACTTTTTCGGTTTTTTTTTTTTCATCCATCCCCGTTGTAAAAAGCAAATTAAAAATTTTTCCATCCATTTTTCCCCCCCTGCTTTAAAATGATGAGGATAATGATGGTGTCTTTTGGTGGTTTTTCTTTGGGGGGTTTTGTGCAAGGGTTTGGTTCCCGGCTGGCGGGAGTTTTGGGAAAATTTAAAGCCCAAAAGGGAAAGTTTAAAATTGGCAGAACGATTTTTTTTACCCCCCACCCAAAATTTTGGGGCCCCATGTCCCTTTCTTTTTTTGGGCCCTTGTACAATCAAATTTTGGGGTCAGATTTCTAAACAGGGTAAAAGTCCATGTAAAACCCAAAACATAAGAGTTTTTTGTGTTTCCCCAAATTTTGAGCACGAGGTTTATTCAACGGTTTAAATTTTTTTGGTGCGGCATTTACACACCATCGAAGTATTCCCCTTTTCCGGGCTTTGGGGGCGTGTCTTTAAAACGCATCAGGGCACAATAGGGTTTTGTAAAATTTTTTTTATCCGTTCCCACTGGGCCCCACAAGGGCAATTAAACCAACAAGTGGAAAGTTTTTTTTTTTTAAAGGGAAAGTTCAATAAAGGTTCGGCCTGCGTTGGCACACCCGGGGTTTTTAAATCCTCATCCGAAAAGGAAAATTTCAAAGGAATTTGGTGGGGACTTTATGTTGGAAAAATACAGGGAAAAAATTTCCCCTTTAAAAGGCGCCTCAGTGGTGGCTTTGGGGTCCGGGCCGTAAAAAATCACAAAGTCAGTATCCCAAACCCTAGGGTTTTTTCCCTCCAAAAAGAAAGCATTACAAAATAAACCCACAAAACCCAAAATAATGATTATGGGAGACTCCTTGGGCCCTTGCATTTTTGAGTGGGGTTTTTTTCCCAAAAAGCCCCCGTGTACGTACTGGGGCCCCAACAGATTGTTGTTGCAAAACTGCTGGACCGAACACACTCACAAAAAAAGGGGGGGTGTGTGTGGGTGTTTTGGGGGGGGGGGTAAAATCCCCCTAAAGGGAAAGGAAAATTCCCAAAAATAATCCCCCCACCTTTTTCTCTGTTTAATTTTGTTTTACCCCTAGTTTTCCCCGGTTTTCGTGTGTGTTTGGTTTTTTTTTTTTTTTCCCTGTCCTTTTGGGGGACTGTCTTCTTTTTTTTTTCCCAACATTTTATCCCCTCTCAATTCTCTATTGGGCAACTGTTTCAGGGGGCTTTTGTTTTTTACTTTCCAGAAAAGTGAAAAAAGTGTATTGTCAAATTTAACCAGAAAATCTCCAAAATTTTTTTTGTGTCGAGACGCAAACCATGCTGAAATAAAAATTGGTGAAGGTGGACCATTTAAAAGAAGAAAAAAAACCCCCAAATTTTATTTGCAGGAAAAGAAGGGCAGATAAAAGTAATTCTAACCCTTTTTTTTGCAACTTTTTTTTTTTTTCTTCCCCCCCAAAAAAAAAAAAAGCCCAAAGGTTCTCCCGTTTCCTTGCCCCCCCCTACACCCCCAAAAAGGGTTTTGGGAAAAACCTTTTTCTTTTACCTAAATTTGTTTTAAAACCCCCGCCCCGGCTTGTTCATTATCCCCCCTTTTTTTTTTGGCTCGTAAAAGGGGGGCGGGGGGAAAAAATAAACCTTTGTGGTTTAAAAATTTTAGATGGTCCCAAAAAAATTTATATTAATATGCCCTACTAAATTTTTTGCCTTGAATTTTGGGTTAACTTTTATAATTTTTAATAAAAAAATTTTTTTTTTAATATCCTTATCAACAAAAATAAACTGCAAAATTTCCCAAACGTTTTTTTTTTTTTCTTTCGCAAATTTTCGGGTTTTTTTGCTGAGCCAAAAAACTAAAAAAAAAAAAAAAATCTTGATACAAAATTTTTTTTAAATAAAGAAAAAAAAAAAAGGGGGTACTTAGTTTTCCAAACCCCCCCCACCAAAAAAAGTGACAAAAACAAAAGCAGAACACAGGGGAGGGGCATTCTGTCCCCCAAAATCCACCCGCACTTTAAGGGTTTGAAAAAACCAAACCCCCCCCTTCCCCCCCCCCTTTCCTACCTTCTCCCTCCTTCCTTTCCCTTTCCCCCCTTTTCCAAAAACCCCTTTCCTTTACCCATCCCCCGTAGTTTCCAAGTTTGGGGTTTTTTTCTCCTTTCCCTCCTGTTCCATGGGGTGATGGGTTTCCTCCGGCCCAAAATGAAGGAAAACCCGGGTGGGGAAATGGGGGCTGATTTCCCCGCTTTTTTCCTTTTTTCCGCCGGGGGGTTTTCCTTGGGTGGAAGGGGGGGCGACCCAAAAAACCAAACGTGTTAAAAAAACCAACCAAAAAAAAATGATTTGGTCAAAAAAGGGGTTTTCCCCTTTTTGGGGGGGACAAAGGAAAGTTTCATCCATCTATCAGCGGGAAAGAATAAAAAACAATTGTCAGCATTTGAGAATACCTCTCAATTCCTCATTTCCTGCTTGATGAAAAACTAAAATCCCGTTCATCCAATAAAAATTTTAAATTTTTGCAACACAGTACCTTACAATAAAAATGCAACGACAATACAATTACAAATGAAATTTAAAAACTAAATTACAATGCAATTACAACACAATAAACTACAATAAAAAATACAATCCCAATTACAATACAATACAGTATAGTACAAAAAACACACTCCCACAATACAATACAATACAATACAATACAATACAATAAAATACAATAAAATTTAAAACCCACAGTACTACACAATACAATACACTGCACCACAAAAAAAAGTACAAAAACAAAGCATTACAATCCCAGTACAACACATACTACACAACACAGTACAATACAACACAGTACAAAGGCAAAAAAAAAACCCCCTCCCTTTTACAACACAACATAGCTCAATCAACACAACACAATACCCCCACCATACCCCACCACACCATACCCCAAACCCCACCACATCAAAACCACACAATACCAAAACCATACAATACAACCAACAAGTAAAACAACACCGAAGCCTTCAGATCGCCTGTTCAAAGTTTAAAGGGGATTTTTTGGGGCCCCGGTTTGCATAAGGCGGGGTTTTTCCATAAAAGGGTGTAAACCCACAAACAGGATATTGATCTAAAACCCACTAGCCCCCTTGGGCCTCCTGCAAGGAGGAAAAGGGGTGGGGCTGGAGATGAGGGGAAAGGGAAAGGGAAAGGGGGGGGGGGGTGGGGGGGGGGGCGGGTGAGGGAAAAACACTTTAAAAAAGGAAGGGGAAAGCTGCTGAAGATGGGTTAAGCAAAAATAAGAATTTTCCCAAAGACAAAAAACAGTTTTTTTTTTTGTTTTATTGGGGTAAAGTGGTTAGAGCAAAAATATTTTAAATTTTTCCGGGGTTTTGTGGGGGTAGGTGTTCGAGTAGCCTCTGAAAATGTTCTTTTGATAGGATTTTTTCCCGATGAATTTGGTTTGATTCCCCTTTGCAATTTGTTTTTCTTCCGGATGAACCTATAAACCCAGATTCTTTGTTTCCCGTCAATGCATGAAATCTTTTTGCACAATGAACTATAAACCCAAAAACCTGTGTGTGGGTCCGTGCATAAAATTGTGTGCACAAAAAAATCTTTTTTCTATAAATGGAAAATCCGTGTGCAGTCTCATGCATGAAATTTAATGCACAATGACGCTATAAAAAAGAGTTCCTGTATTTTAAATCAAAGTGAATGAAAAACTTGTGCAAATTTTTAAAAAAACCATCCACCTTTT
>JASPKP010007029.1:0-2500 GCA_030674155.1 Stramonita haemastoma
GTCTGTCTGTCTGTCTGTCTGCCTGCCTGCCTGGCTGTCTCTCTTCTCTTTCTCCCTTTTCTTTACACACACACCACACACACACACACACAAACACTCACACACACACACACACACACACACACACACACACACACACACACACACACACATAACACACACACAAACACTCACACACAAAACACACACTACACACACACTACATATAAACACACAAACATGCAAACACACACACACAACTACACCACACACACACTACACACACACACACACACACACACACACACACACACACACACACAACACACACACACATACCCCCCCCCACACACACCTGTCAAGCAAAAAATATCTGCGACCACACTTTTCCATGTGCGCAAGTTCTGTGCCCCAAAACAACAATATGGTGCTGAGCGGAAATTGGCAATTTGGAGAAAATATAGCTGGAAAGTTAAAAAAAAAAAAAAAAAAACGATAAAAAGGGAAAAAAAATCCTTGGTTGGAAGAGAGTTCCACTTGTGTGGACACAATGACAGCTGTTTCATGCTATGAAGGCCTCCTCCTCCTCATTTTCTTTGCTGGAAGCAAGCAGGAAAAGCTTTTCTCCTCAATCATATAACTTTTTTTTTTTTTATTGGGGAAATGTTTTCGAGTCATAACAACTCAATTTCAACTTTGTATGAATTCATGCATTCCATTAATTAATTTTCAGTTTTTAAGACATGATTTGAGTATCAATAACTTCCTCGAATTTACCTACTATTCTAGTTTAAGACGTAACTGTTAAAAGTTTTCTCAATTTTCTTTTGCTTTTGTATTTTTTTTCTTTGTTTGTTTGTTTGGGTTCTGTGTTTTGTTTGTTTGCTTGTTTGTTTGGTTTATTTTATTTATTTATTTATTTATTTTGTTATTATTATTATTATTATTATTATTATTATTATTATTATTATTATTATTATTATTATTATTATTATTATTATCATCATCATCATCATCATCATCATCATCATCATCATCATCATCATCATTATTATTATTATTATTATTATTATTATTATTATTATTTAATTTTTATTATTATTATTATTATTATTATTTTTTTTTTTTTACTGTACAGCATGTGTAGTTCTATTCAAACAACACCGTCAATACAGTACAACATTATTTTCTGTGTCCGTCTTTTGTCTATCTTTGTCTCTTTATTTCAATAGCAAAGATATCTATGTTGTTGCTAATTACTAGTAGTAGGCATCTATCAGTCTCGGAAGACTATGGAGTTGCACTCTAAGCTCTAGATCGCTAAGCCTGAGTAAGTAAGTAAGTATGGAGGGCAAGCTGTTACCCATGCAGCAGACACCCCCTACCCCTCTCCACGTCGGTGGAATGGTCCATTGGTTGATAATATAACAATGGTAAGAGCACCACTAGTTGGAAGACTTATAAAGTTTGATGTTTAGAAACTGGCTTCATTCGTTTTTCCGAAAAGCGTTCCGCTTTTTGGATAAGTAGGCCATTGTGTGCCGGTGGGAACGGATGACAAAATTTACAAGAACCACATACACATGGGGATTGGATGCAAAAAAAAGCACACATAGTGCTTAATCCATTATCCTTGAAATATAAGATAAAATAAAAAAAATAAACACACACATGTACACACACACACTCTCGCGCGCACACACGCGCGCACACGCACACACTCACACAGACAAATTCACAACACACACACACACACACACACACACACACACCAAACAACACACACACACACACACACACACACACACACACACACAACACACACACACACACACACACAATGTAATTCAATTAAGAAAAAAAAAAACAATCCCACACCCCCAAAAATAAAGTTCGAAGAAAACCAACACTGTTATTTGTCTATTTCCAGTTCAACAGAAAACCGACAAATTAATAATCAGCAACTGTAAATTGCCTATTTCCCTCACACAGAAAACCACGACACAAATTTACAACACTAAACTGCATAATTATCTTCACTTACACATAAAAATCACGTAAAAAGAAACAATGGCTTTGACGCATTTTAGATGAAAATTTAAAAAAAAAGCAACAACCCTAACAACGAAAGAACCACTTCAATGTCTAATTTCAACCCAACAGAGAATAATCAGTAACAAAGGGGGTTTCGTGTCTTCTTTTGCCAAGATACATTGAAAATCTGTCTGTCTGTCTGTCTGTCTGTCTGCTTGCCTGTCTGCTTGCCTGTCTGCTTGCCTGCCTGCCTGCCTGCCTGCCTGCCTGTCTGCCTGTCTGCCTGTCTGTCTGTCTGTCTGTCTATCTATCTATCTATCTATCTATCTATCTATCTATCTATCTATCTATCTATCTATCTATCTATCCCTTAGTCTGGCAACAGTGGGGGCACCCCCCCTAAGACGTGACAACTAGTTCCCCCCCATTCCTCCCTCTGTCCATTCGCTGGTGTTGTCCTCCCATCTGTTCCTGGGTCTGCCTCGTT
>JASPKP010007030.1:7500-10000 GCA_030674155.1 Stramonita haemastoma
CACAGGGAACGGATAGCTCAGTGTTAGAGCACTCACTTTCCCCCCAGCTCAAGGTTAAGCAGCATTCAGCGTGGTTACCAATATGGATGGGTGACCGTTTGCGCGCCTAGGCTTCAGTACAGACCCCCAGTTCACCCAGCTGTCAATGGGTACGTACCTGCCCTCTTTAAAGGTCCAAGGGATGGTAAATGCAGTGAGGGAGAGAGGAGATGGGGCCGCCCTCAATATATGCTGCCCCTAGAGAAGCTGAGGTCTCTGATTCTCACTCTCCGGCGACTGAATAGTTATGGAACACCTTTACCTTTTTACCTTTGACTCATGCACTTGACAATCATATCAACACAATTGACACTTAAGAAACCAACTTTGATGATAATGCTGCTGCTGCTGCTGCTGCTGCTGCTGCTGCTGCTGCTGCTGCTGCTGCTGCTGCTGCGCTGTGATGATGATGATGATGATGATAATGATGATAATGATGATGAAAAAGAACAGTTAAAAGCAGATGATGATAACGAAAAGAAGATTGAGAACGAAAGAATTGAGAAGAAGAAGAATTGCAAAGAAGAAGAAGAATTGCGAAGAAGAAGAATTGCGAAGAAGAAGAATTGCAAGAAGAAGAATTGCGAAGAAGAAGAATTACGAAGAAGAAGAATTGCGAAGAGATGCGAAGAATGCGAAGAAGAATTGTGAAGAAGAATGCGAAGAAGAAGAAGAATTGCGAAGAAGAAGAACTGCGAAGAAGAAGAAGAAGAAGATGAAGAAGAAGAAGAAGAAGAAGAAGAAGAAGAAGAAGAAGAAAGAAGAAGAAGAAGAAGATAGAAAGAAGAAGAAGAAGAAGAAGAAAAAACAAGAAAAGAAAAGAAGAAGAAAAGAAGAAAAGAAAGAAGAAGAAGAAAGAAGAAGAAGAAGAAGAAGAAGAAGAAAGAAGAAGAAGAAGAAGAAGAAGAAGAAGAAGAAGAAGAAGAAGAAGAAGAAGAAAGAAGAAGAAGAAGAAGAAGAAGAAGAAGAAGAAGAAGAAGAAGAAAGAAGAAGAAGAAGAAGAAGAAGAAGAAGAAGAAGAGAAAAAAAACACAAGGTCAAACAGAATGCCAACATATAAACATCTAAGCCAACAAATTAACAAGAAACAAACGAGCAGAAATGATTCAATAGGCTTCGACACAACTCAACAGTAAACAAAGAATCCTTTTTTACCCCCAACAAACAGGCTAAACCGTAACAAAGAAAAGATTCTGTGCATGGCTTGACTCTTTGTTTGTTCTTTTTTTGTTTGTTTTGTTTTGAGTTGCCATTGATGTCAGCAGACTCCTGTGTGATGCTGCAACCGGAAGTCATTTGAAAGGACATGCGCACACTAATGCGTGGGGCCCTTCCACTTCCTTCTCCATGTGACCTTGACACGAAACAAGCCGGCTGGGGTCGTTTTATTCTGTGTCTATCAGCTGCTCTGCGTCAGCCTCTGTCCTCTGCTCTTCTCTGTCTCTCTCTCTCGTTCTCTCTCCTCTGTCTCTCTCTCTCTCTCGCTCTCTCTCTGTCTCTCTGTCCTCTGTCTCTGTCTCTGTCTCTCTCTCTCTGTCTCTGTCTCTCTCGTCTCTGTCTCTCTCTCTCTGTCTCTCTCTGTCTCTGTCCTCTGTCTCTTCTCTGTCCTCTCTCTCTCTCTTCTCCTCTCTCTCTCTCTCTCTCTCTCTCTCTCTCTCTCTCTCTCTCTCTCTCTCTCTCCTCTCTCTCTCTCTCTCTCCTCTCTCTCTCTCTCTCGTTTTGTTTGTGTTGTTGTCGTAAGCACACACGCACGCAAACACGCAAACACATACACACATACACACACAAACATAGCACACACACACACACACACACACACACACACACACACACACACACACCACACCACACCACACACACACATACACACATACAGACTAAAAGCACAAACACAACCAAATAGAAAGGATAGAAAGAAGCAAGCATTTAGCAGAA
The DNA here is from genome assembly GCA_030674155.1 of Stramonita haemastoma. Lineage (NCBI taxonomy): Eukaryota > Metazoa > Mollusca > Gastropoda > Neogastropoda > Muricidae > Stramonita > Stramonita haemastoma. Next base: position 9,475 of record JASPKP010007030.1, read on the forward strand.
TGTATTCTCTTGCCCCCCTCCCCCCCAAAAAAAATGTACACACGAGTGCATAGACATTTCCAAACATGAATCAGAGCTGGCTGGAAGACCAAAAATCTTCCTTCAGGATAGCAGTAGCTGCACAGCAAGCATCAGCAGCAGCAGCAGCATAGCAGCAGCAGCAGCACAGCAGCAGCAGCAGCAGAGTAGTAGTAGTAGTAGTAGTAGTAGTAGTAGTAGTCAGCAGAGTCAGAGTCAGAGTACAGTAGTCTAGTCAGCAGTAGCAGCAATACAGCAGCAATAGCAGCAATAGCAGCAGCAATAGCAGCAGCAATAGCAGATGCAGTAGCGGCAGCAGTAGCAGAACAGCTAGCAATAGCAGCAGTAACTAGCAGCAGCAATAAAGCAGTAGCACACACAGCAGATAGACAGTAATAGCAGCAGCACAAATAGCAATAGCACAGCAATAGCCACATCAGCGCAGAGCAGCAGTCAAGCAATAGCAGGCAGACAGCAGCAACAGTATAGCAGAACATATCAATTACAG
>JASPKP010007031.1:0-13352 GCA_030674155.1 Stramonita haemastoma
CACCTCCCCCACCCACCACACCACAAACAACACACCACACCCACACCCACAACAAAACACACAACACGTACACAAACACGCCAGCCCCTACGTACAAAAATTTACAAAAAAATTCAAAAACCTCTTTTTCCCGGCACACTCCAAATCCCGTAGAGCATGTTAGAATCGGAGCAGCTGCTGCTCCTGCTGCGGTGCTTTTTTGGGTTTTTTGTCTTTGGGCTGCTGTGCTGCTGTTTCGCTGCTGCTGCTGCTGCTGCCGCTGCGGGTGTTGAGGTGTTTGGCTGCCGCAGTGGTCCTTGTCTGAATGGATTTGTGCCATCTCATCGATTTCTCTCTCTTCCTCCTCTCTCTCTCTCCTCTCTCTCTCCTCTCTCCCCTTTTCTCTCCTCTCTCTCTCTCTCTCTTTCTCTCCTCTTCTCTTCTTCCTGTTGAAATTCTCATACTGTGATCTTTTAAAAAAAAAATTTCCGGTCGTTTGTTTTTGTTTTTTTTTAAAGAAGAAGGGATCTCACTTTTAATTGACAATAAAGGTGAATGTCTTGCACACATTTTCGAAAGAGCAGGCCTTTGTGTCCGGTGGGAATGGAGACAAAAGTAATAACTGATACCCCGAGGCTGGATTTTAAAAAAAAAGATATGAAGTTTATTCCATATCTTGCAAATAAAACATTAAATAAAAAAAAAAAAGATGATCCCCTTTTTTCCCTTGCCTTTTTGCCAGGTTGTTGTCCTTTCTGTGTTTTTTGGGCTGTTTTTTTTATTTTAATTTTTGGTTTACTTTTTGTTTTTTGTTTTGGTCCTTTTTTTTTGGGTGTGTTAATTTTACACTGACGGTACTTTGGGTTTAAAAATTCTCTGTGTCTTTTATAATATATTTAAAAATATAAAATATATTTTTTTTAAAATTTTATATTTATATATATATTTATATATATATAAATTTTTATATATATATATATAAATAAATTGGGTGTGTGTAGTATTTAATATGCGGTTTCTTTGCTTCTGATTTTTTCTTTATCTGTTTCTCCCCATTGTGATAATTCTGAAAAAGTCGGCTTTTCGTTTTTTTTTATTTTCAGTTTCCCCTACTTCTTTTCTCCCAACTGCTGTTGTCTGTCTGTAATTCTGTGGTTTCTCCTTTCTTTGCTTCCCAAAGCCCCGGAAGAAAGAATGGGAAATGTTTACACCCCCACACACCACAACACACACCCCACACACACACACACACAACACACACCCAAAAACCACACACACACCACAAAAACACCGCGCGCCGCGCGCGGCGGCGGGTCCGCGGAAACGAAAAGCACCACGCACCCCGCCCCCCCCACCCCGTACACACCTAACTTCCACGCATGCACACAAACACAACACCCACGCGCATATTTCCCTTTCAGTGAATTATTTTTTTCAAACAGAACAACGGTTTTGGAAACCCCTTGCAAAAAGCTTTCAAAATTTTTTGTCTGTTTTCCATTTTTGCATAGGGTTGTGTTTGTGCGCCGCCGCGCGGCGCGGTGTGTGTGTGTGGTGTGTGCGTATGTGCGCGCGCGAGTGTGGGCGCAAGCGTGTAACGTACGTTATAATGTATCTTTGCCCAATGCGCTCTTGTGCTTTTCGCTACGACGCCCCTCATAAATTTCTCCCTTTTTCCTTGTTTCATTTTTCATACTAGAAGAAAAAATCTATGACATTTTGGTTTTTAAAAAAAGTTCCACATCTTGGAATGCCCTCCATTGAAAAGAGCAGAATAAACGAGGGTGTAAAAGATCGGGTAGCCGGGCAGATACTATGACATTTCGTTTTTCCCCCGTTTTCTTCCTTCTTTTTTTCTGTCTTTTTTTCCCCTTGGTTTTTTGTTGACTGTTCTTTTGTTCGTTTTTTGTTTGTAAAAAAAGAAAAATTATGCGACTGATTGATTTAAAAAAATGATTGTTGGGTTTTATTTAGGGACTGATTGAGTTGTTTCTTGTAAGTCGTTTTTGTTTTTAAATCTTTGCTTTTTTTTTGTTTTTTTTATTTTTCTTTGTGTTTTTATGTTTTTTTTTGCCAAATTTTTCGGTTTTTGGTATGTTTTTTTTGTGGGGGTTTTTCTGGTCCCCTTTTTTCCCCCCTTTTCATTTTTCATTTTTTTGAAAATTTTTTGCTTTCTTTTTGTTTTATTCTACTTTGTCATGTTCTTTTTTCCTAAGCTCTCTTTTGCTTTCATGTCTGATATTTAGGGGTTTTCTGAATTTTTTTTTTACGCCTTATTTTATTGTTTCTTGGATTTTTTTTGTCGGATTGTTTTTTTTGGAGAGTGTTTATTTTTTCAACCTTTTTGCTTTGGATTTTTTGTTGTTCCCCTGGTTTTTTTTTTGCTCGGGGTTTTACTTCTTTTGCTTTGCCCCCTTACGTCCTTTTTGCTGAAATTTCTTTGTTTTTTATCTATTTTCCCTTTTGAAAAACTCACTGCAGTTTTTTCCCTGCATACAAATTTTTGGGACTGATTTTTGTATACCTCACTTACCCCTTCCCCACTGTGCTTTTATAGAGGTGTATGACAGCACGTTAAAAAGTAGAAATGTAGGGAAAATAACTTAAAAACTAAAAAGTAGAAAATAAGAAAAGTAAGATATAAAGAACAAACTTTAAAAAAGAGAGAGAGAGAGGAGGGGGAAGAGGGGGAGGGGAAAAGAGAGAAGGAAGAGAGAGGAGAGAGGGAGATTTTTCTTTTATACGAGGATAACAAATAACAATTGTGCTTTTTTTCATCCGGCCCCCTGTGCATGCAGTTTTGAAAATATTGTCATCTTTTCCCCACCGGCACACGAGGGCCTACTCTTACGAAAAGCAAAAGGGATTTAACGTGTCGCAAGAGTTGCATGCGTTCGCACACGGGGCCTCGGAAAAGTCTCATCCGAAGGATTTTTGGGGGAAGTGGAGTCACTGATTTAATCCGGGAAGAAAATTTCCTCGACCGGACTCGAACCCCGGGTTTTAAAATTCCAGCGCAATTTCGACCACTAGGTATCCCCCCCCCTCGAGAGAGAGAAGAGGAGAGAGAGGGGAGAGAGAGAGGAGAGAGGAGAGAAGAGGGGAAGAGGGGAAAGAGAGGGGAAGGAGAGAGAGGAAAGAGAAGAGAGAGATACCTTTAAGAATTCAAAACTTTCGTCTATTTTGTGTGAAAAAATAGAGAGGGGAAAAGGGGGGAAAGGGGATGCTTCCTCGTTTAGGGAGGTTGTTTTTTTGGTTGTTTTTTTTTAGTATCAATCATACTACTCCAAATACACTGGGGGTAAACTTAAAGCCTTTCTCCATCCCTTTTTCCCCTTACATTTCCACACCACATTTATTTTTTTAAAACCCTATCCACCTACATAGTTTAGCAATAACCAACCAGAAATCTGAACTTTGGCACTTTTTCTCACTTCTATGCCTGAGTTGACCTTTGCACACAACGATCAGCAGCAGTAACAGAAAACAACAGAGCGAAACAACAGTAGTATTTACTTCATTTTTTTTTTTATACCACTTTATGTCCCAGCAGTTTATCTGCGGAATTCGGTGCTTTCCGGGGAGAGCGCGTCGCCACAAGTGCAGCGCTACCCATTATTTTTTCCCTGGGGTTGGGAGTCAAAACACGAAAACTTTTTGTGCTGCTTTTTTTTTTATATAAATTTTGTCATCCGTTCCTCCCGGGGAAAACACGATGGCTGTCTTCCAAAAGGGGCGGAACGGGTTTTAAGTTGCGCAGATTTTCTGGTGCCTTCGCACAGGGGGGCCCTTTTTATTTTCATCCGATTGACTTGACATTCAGTTTGATTTTTTTTCTTAAAAAGGGGGAAGAAAAAAGCAAGGCGGGGTTACAAACCCCCAGAAACCCCACGGTTTACTTTTTGGCAGGCAAAGTCTTAACCATCCTGCACCCTTTCCCTTTAAGTGTTGCAATGAGAAGCAGCAGCAGTAGCATAGCGTAGTGTATTAAAATAGTTGTAGTAGTAGTAGTTTTGTAGTAGTAGTAGTGTAAGTGTAGTAGCACAGCAGCAGCAACAGCAGCATAGCCCAGTATAGCAGCATTTGCACGAATAGGAAAAAAACAAAAACTCAACACAAAAGCATAGCAGCAACGCGCGCAGTACAGAAACACGCAACAGCATGCAGCAACAGCAGTCAGCGCAGCAGTGGTTGAGCAGCAGCAAAACTACAAAAACAGCACAAAAACAGTAGCAGCGCAACAGAGGAGTATCGCAGCAGCAACAATTTATGTCCCGTCTAATGGGAAAAATCCTCTGCTGGGAACCCGCAGGCAGATGCTTTGGGAGTTTGCCCTCGTGTTACCCTCCCCCCACCTGTTTTACCGCTTCCTTGGGTTCGAAATAGGTGGAGGCAGAGATGGGGAAAGGGGAGGGGGGGGGGTTAAGGAAAGAAGATGTGGTTATTGCAGGGGTTGAGAAGAAAGAGAGAAAAAAAAGAAAAAAAAAAGGGGGTTAACGGGGGTTTTAAAAAAGGAAAAAAGGGGAAAAGGGAAATAGGGGGAGGAGAAAGAAAAGGAGGTTAGAACAAGAAGAGAGAGAGAGGAGAGGAGAGAGAGGAGGAGAGAGAGGGAAAGAGAGAGGGGGAGAGAGAGAAGAGACGAGACAGACAGCAAAGACAGACAGACAGACAGACAGACAGCAGAGGGGCAGATAGTCAACCACAGAGAATACAGAACACGACAGATAACTTTTTAAATTTTTTTTTTTCTTTTATTTCGGGATGAGGAATAAACATCTTTTTACTTTTTTACATCCCAAACCCCTTTGTACGCGTTTTTGTAAAAATTTTAAAAGTAGAGAGACGAGGGGGGGGGTAAAAAGAGACTCACACTGAAAAATAGCAATGTAAATAAAAAAAAAAGAAAGAAAGAAAAAAGGAAAAAGAAGAAAAGACACTGACAAAGGGGAGGGGGAGGAGAGACACTCTGATGAAACAATAGCAATCATATTTACGATGCCTTATCACTGCCCAACTAAATCTGCCCCAGTCACGGGGCCGTTTTTTAGGGCCTGCTTTTGGGGCAAAAACAATGAGAAGCCGCCCGGGGGATATGCTGCTGCCCGGCCCTCACGCCCAAAATTAGAATGTGAAAAATCCTCACCCCCGACCCGGGGATACCCAAATAAGCCAAACTGGGGAGAGTTACGAGGTCTAGTGTCCGAATGTTCGCTCTGTACACATTTTCGTTTGGGGGGGGTTTTTTATCAAATACTCTGTCAGGTTATGTTTTTTCCGGTCTGCCTGGCCCGTTTGAACAATAGCCGGGGGTTTGGTTTATGGTACAGTTTTTTGTGTTTATATATATGGCTGCGTTGTAAGAAAACTTGTAGTAGGATTTTTTCAGGTTTAAAAAAGTAAACTTAGCAAAAAAATTAAATAAAAAAAATCCAAAGCGAAGGAAGGGGGGGGGGGGGGGGGGGGGGGGGGGGGGGGGGGGGTTCTTCATTTTTTCAAGAAGCTGCGCAGGGAAGCCTTGGTTATGAGACAAAAAACGAATTCCAAAACTTCGTTCAAAACATCATGCTTTAAATAAAAAATAAAATCTTAACATATGTATTGTCGTTTTCCCATAGATATCGCTGCATTTTTTTTGCATACGTTCAAGTCCAAAGTGAGCGTTCATATTAATGGTTACAATTTCTGTTTTTCTTTTTCAAAGTCATGTTTTTGTTTTACTTTTGTGTTTTTGCGTGTTGCCTCTCGATTAAAGCGGGATGAAAAAGCCATGCATTTACCCGATCCTGGTTATTAAAAAAGAAATGGGGTAAAAAAGTTGTAGAAGACAAAAAAAATTAGAAAAAAAAAAGGTGGAAATCATATAACGCTTTGTGTAGAAGCAAAATATAAATAAACAATCCTTTAAACCGTTTTTTTCATGCATGATTCATAACTTTTTTACCCATCGAAATTAGAAATTTGAAATGTTGCGCCCCTGAAAACAGTACGTAAATAATCAATCGGAACAAAACATTGTTACAATGCTTCTATATACCATATATCTCTGCTACCCCCTCCCCCCAAAAAAAAAAAAAACCAACAAAAAACCCATAAAAAAAAACAAAAAAAAAACAAAAAATCAAAAAACCGTACATAGCAGCACCACATCGACATGTGCACCCGCTTTCATACAAATAAATTTTCCCCAAACCCAGCTTCATAAGAATGAGCAAATAAATAAATAAGGAAAAAAGAAACAGTTTAAAAAGAAAAGACCTAATGCACACCTGGACCCCTTCATCTTCAGTCTGTGAACCAGGTGTCAGGGTGCAGACCCACCCCTAACGACCCGAAAGAAAAAACCGGGGGGTCATTATCACATTCCGCCTCCCATCTTTTTAAAAGGGTGTGGGGGCCCAGGGCGGTCAGGTTGGTCAGTCAGCTTAAGGTAGGGGGGAAATTTCCCCGATAATGCTCCCTGATTTACCTCCCGGCATGCAAAAGCCTGTAGGATAGAACACGGGTTTGGTGTCGTGTGGGAGGGTGCTGTACGGTTCCCTTAAGGGGTTTTTGGGGGCCTATGATCAGGGGGATTCTGCAGTTCTTTTATTCCTCTGTGTGATGAAAATTTTGGATAAGACTAAGCTACTTTATGTTTTTGGGTTGCAGGTGTGTGGTGTGGTGTGTGTGTGTTGGTTTTGTAATGTGTTGTGTGTATTTGCAGTGTGGTGTGCGTGCGTGCGTGGGGGTGGTGTGTGGTATTGGGGTTGGTTGGGGGGTGGGTGTTGGGTTTTGTGGGGTGGGGGTTTTTGGGTGTGCGCGCCGGCCGTGTTGTGAACAGGTTTCGAATCACGAATCACGAACTTGTACAACGCTTAACCACCAAGCTATTAAAAAAAGGCGTGTTTTTCCTTTGGTCATCAGTGTTCCTCATGGGCGTTTTTGGTGTCCTGCGCTTTCTTGTTTTTTCCACCACTAGTGGAGCCGGGTGAAGAAGGGCAGGACACGAGGGGGCCCCTTTTTTGCTTCCAAGTTCCGCCCGTTTTCAAAAGATGGTTTTTGTGGAGTCGCATAAAAAAATTTTTGGGCCGTTGTTTCTTTTTTTTTTTCAAGTTAGAAGGGGGTTTAAAAATGTTGTAGAAAACATTGGGTTTTGTGTGTTGTGGTGTTTTGGGGTTGGGTGTTTGTTGTGTGGTGTGTGTGGGGTTGTGTGTGTGGTGTGTGGGTGTGTGTCTGTGTTGTGTGTTGTGGGGGGTGTGTGTGGTGTGTTGTGTGTGTGTGTTTTTCTGTGTGTAAGTGTTTGTGTGTACAGAGAGAGGGGGGAGAGAGAGAAAGAGAGAAAACAGAGAAGAGAGACAGGGGGGAAGGGGGGAGACAAGAGGAGGGGAGAAGAGAGAAGAAGAGATTGAGAGGAGAGAGAGAGAGGAGAGAGAGAGAAGAGAGAGAGAAGGGGGAGGGGAGGAGAAAGGAAAGGGAAAAGAGAGTTTAGGAGAGAGAAAAGGAGAGGGGAGAGAGAGAGAGGGAGGAGAGGAGGAGGAGAGAGAGAGGGAGAGAGGGGGGAGAGAGAGGCAGACAGAAGTTAGATAGATGATATGGGATATAGAGACAGCAGAGGCACTGAAAAACTTTTAAAAACAAAACGCATACAGTCCGACCCAAAAAACATTTTCGCCCAGCGTTATCTGTCTGTCTGTTGTCCTCTTTCTGTCTGCTTGTCTGGGCGTCCTGTCTCTCCATGTAAACTCTCGCATCTGTCTTCAAGCCACATCAAGGGAAGACGTGTATTCCCTGAAGCCGCTAATTTGGTATTTCCCCAGAGTGGGGATCGTAGAAGTAAAGGACGACAAAAAATGAGAGCCAGCACTTTGACTTCTAAAGTTCCAGTCCCATTTTGCAAAGGATGTTTATTATATGTTGTCATGAATGGCGATAATTGCAAACCGATTGTTCTTTTTTCCTGCAAGGTTAAATGACTATGCGATGGGTGATGTGTTGTTGGGAGGGGGAATGTGAGGTGGGTAGGGGGGGATGTGTGGGGGTGTGTGTGTGTGTGTGCATGCGTGTGAGGGTTGTTTTTGTGGTTTTGTGTGAGTGTGTGTGTGTTGTGTATGTGTATGTGTGTATGTGAGTGTGCGAATGTGTGTGTATGTAGTGTCTGTGTGTGTGTGTGTTCATAGGTTTGTTTGTGCGTACGTGTGCCCTTTCATGTGTATGAGTGTTGTTAGTGAGTGAGTGAGTGAGTGAGTGAGTGAGTGAGAGAGAGAGACAGAGAGGACAGGAGAAACAGAGAGAGACAGAGAGAGAGACAGAGAGAGAAGAGAGAGAAGTATTGAGAAAGGGCTAAAAATAGGACAAAACTTCTCTCTCTTTCTTTTTTCTTTCTTTTGTTGTCTGTCTGTCTGTCTGTCTGTCTGTTGTCTGTCTGTCTGTCTGTCTGTCTGTCTGTCTTTCTTTCTTTCTTTCTTTTTTTCTTTCTTTCTTTCTTTCTGGGGGGCGGATAGCCTAGTGGGCAGAAATTGCGCTGGCAATTTGAAGACCCCGGTTTGGTCCCGGGCGAGGAAATTTTTCTTCCTGGAGTTCATCAGTGCTGACTCCACTCTCCCCAAAAATCCTTCGGATGAGACTTTAAAACCCAGGGGCCCGTGTGCGAACGCACGAGAACATCTTACGCACACGTTAAATCCCGTTCCCTTTTTGTAAAAGAGGCCATCGTGTGCCCGGGGGGGAAAGATGACAATATTTACAAAACTGCTGCACACGGGGACCGGATGAAAAAAAAACACATGATTGCTTTTCTGTTATCCTCGATATAAAAGAATAAAAAAATAAAAAAATATAAAAAAAATTTTTTCTTTCTTTCTTTCTTTCTTTCTTTCTTTTTTTCTTTCTTTTTTCTTTCTTTCTTTCCTTCTTCTATCATTCTACACGCTCCTTCTGTGTCTTGGCTTCATCAAGATACACTTCTAACCCCACCCCCCCCCCCGGCTAGCCAATTTTGGTACCCTGCACTACACCTTTCTGTAGGGCACTGGGCGGGAATGAATGGGAAAAAAGCCCCAGCGGCCGCATTTGTGTTTCCAAAATTTTCCGGTGCGGTTTAAATTTTTGCAAAGGGTGCTCATTACACAGACGGGAATCGGGATGATTGGTACTGATTGTTCTCGTCTTTTCCTTCCTTTTCCTTTTCCTTTCTTCCGGGTCAAAATGGTTGAAAAGGGGTTTAATGGTTTTTGTTGTTGTGATGGTGGTGGTGTGGTGTTGGTGGTGGGGGTGGAACTGCATTATATAATATAAAATATACATTTTTTAATATAATATATTTTGTGTGTGTGTAGCGTTTGTGTGCGTGGGGTGCGTGTGTGTGTCAAAACAGACACACAAACACACACACATACACACACACCACCAACCAGCACCCCCACCACCATAGCACACATACACACCCTTTCCCCATTACTGAGAGCGAACGAGCAAAATAAGGATGAATAGATTGTTCTCAAAGGTAAAAATGCATAGCTTTTCAGCACAGCCATTATATCAAGTGGCCACAATGGTAGCATGACCACAACATGACGATCGGGGCTGATTGATAACGACAGTGTTATCAGCGTTTATGAAATCAATGCTTTGGCTCTTGCATACGCTGCTTCGTTATTTGCATTTTTGATAATCGAGAACTGATAGGGTTGCGACAAAAACTTGTTCTCTGTCTCTCGTCTCTGTCTTTTTTTTCTCTGTATGTCTCTGTACTGTCTGTGTCTCTGTCTGTCGTCTCTCTCTAAAATTAATATATATATATATAATATAAATATAATTTTATATAAATATTTAATTTTTTTATATATATTATATATAAATTTCCCCGGTCGAATGCGGTGACTTTAATGGCTGGTTAAAAAAAGCACTGCCCCATGCAAAACAACTCACATTGATAAAGAAGGGCGGTTTTTGAAAATTTAAAAAAGGAGTTTTTTTTCAACTTTATACTTCAATCTTTTGTTTTTTAAAAGGCCCCATAGATGTTAATCCCTTTGTTGACCCCATTTGGCACCACCCAAAGTTCAGCTTTTTAAATTTTTTTCGTCTATCCCACCGGCGAAATGACGATTTAAGAAAGGTAAAAAGAAAACCCCTCAACAAGAAATTTTTCGTTCCTATCCCAAATAAAAAACCCCCAATACCAACAAACCAAATAACCCCCAACCCCCAACCCAACCCCCAACCAAACCAACCCCCCAAAAACCCTCCACCATCCGAAAACCCTGATGATGGGGGAAAATGAGGAGGGGGATGATGATGATGTTTGATTTTGGGGAAGGATTTTGATGTTTGGGATGATGTTGGATGTTTGATGATGGTGGTGGTGGGGGGTTTATGATGGGGGGGGGTGGTGGTGTTTGACGAGAGGGATGATGATGATGATGTTTGATAAATGTTTGGATAAAGAGGGGTGAAAAAAATAGAAAGGGAAAGTTTAGGGACGATGACGCGACGACAGAGACGACCCAAACACGACGACGATAAATAAAGATGTGAAATTAAAAAGGGGGGAAAAAAAAAAATACGACATAGGGGGGGTGGGGGGTTTGGGGTTGGGGAGGGGGGGGAAGGTTAAGGTTGGGGGTTTTTGGGTGCGTGTGAAAAAAGGGAAGGGGGATTTTTAAAAAAATTATTTTTTCCCTGTTGTTTTTTTTTTGGTCTAGTTCCCTTTGGGTAATTTTTTTTTTTATTTTTTTTTTTTAATTTTTAAAAAACGGGTTTCTACCTGTTTTTTTTTGTTCTTTTTTTCTTCTTGTTCTTTTTCTTGTTCTTTTTCTTTTTGGGTTCTTCTTGTTCTTTTTTTTTGGGTTCTTGTTTTTGTTCTTGTTCTTTTTTTGGTTCTTTTTGGGTTCTTGTTCTTGTTTTTTGTTTCTTCTTTTCTTCTTCTTCTTCTTTTTTTCCTTCTTCTTTCTTTTCTCAAAAACATCTTATTCTTGTTTCCCCTTTTTGGGCCCCTCTGTTTTCCCTCTCTCTGTCCTCTCATCCCCGGGTCTTTTTTTGGCCCCCAACCCCCCTCTCCCCTACATCTGCTTTTCAGATTTTCCTCCCCACCTTCCAAGGGGCCCCCAAAGGGGCCCAAACCAGCCAACCCAAAGAAAAGGGAAATAAAAGCAACCGGGCAACCATTCAAATAACAAACTAAAAAAACAGCCGCCAAATTTAAACAATTTTTTGCAAATCATTCCAAGCAACTACCCAAACCCAAACCCAACATTTAGCCAAAAAACCCAAACCCAAACCAAACCCAACCAACTAACCAACAAAACCCAAACCACCAGCCACCAAAGGCCATTTGGGCCCAACAAACCCAAAATTTAAGAAACCCCAAGCAGGAAAAAAACCAAAACCAAACCAACCAACAAACCAAAACAACCTACAACCGAACCCCCTTTAACCCTTATTTTCAGTTTTAAAACGCACAGGGAATGAGCAGAAAAATTGGGGGAATATGGGTAAAATTCGCGGCAGGGAATGAATATTCCGTCTAAAAATTGACCTTTTGACTTTAAACCGTAGCGTCCTCCTCCCCCTGGAAAAAATTAAAATTCACAAGAAATTTTTTCCCCACAGCGGGCAAATGATCCCGGGTAAAATTCGTTATGGGTTGATGACTTCATTAATTTTCCCCATCCCCTATGATATTCATCAAATAAAATCATAAAAAAAAAAAAAAAACCCCCTTTCAGAATTCGATTCATAAAAAAACAGATGTGTGAAAAAAATTTGGCCCAAACAAACAAAGAAAGCATTTCCGTCGGGAAAATTACTTTTTTTGGGTTTACTGGATTGATTTTTTGAATTGAATTTAAAGACCCAATTTTCAGTCACAGGAATTTTTTTGTGTAGAATTTAGGCGCTTTCCCCAGGGAAGCCCCATTGTTTTAAAAAACGCCACACTTTTTATAATATTTTTATAAATAAATATATAAATTTAATTTTTTAAAATATAATAATATATATAAATATATTTAATATATAATTTTATATTTAAAATATAAAATATAATTTTTTATATTTCTATGAAAGAATGGGATTATGAAATTAAAATTGGGTTTTAAAACCCTTTATAAGGGGTTTTTATTATTTTCTATTTTATGTGGGGTATGGTTTTTCCCATGGGAAAAATAGCGTTTTCTATGGGAAATTTTTTCCCGGGGCAACTTTTCCTTTTTTGCCGTAAAAACTTTTTATGGGATGATTTCCCTGTCGCAAAACAAAACCTCTGGGTTTTTTTTTTCCTCTGGGGGAAAAACTAGGCACCAGACCACCTCTAAGGGTTTAGTGGGTGGGGGGAAATTTTTTCGGGCACAAAAAAGCTGAAACCCAAACAGGTTTTTGATTTTTACGGTTATGAACAAGTTAGAATGTATCACATCATTACCGTCTGTACGTTTGTAACCCTTTTTCCCAAACAAACGTTTACAAATTAAAAAAATAAAAAAATTTTTTAAAAAAAAAAAAAAAAAATTTTTTTTTTTATAAAAAAAAATTTAAAAAAATTTTTTTTAAAAAAAAAAAAAAAAATTAAAAAAATTTTAATTTTTTTCCCGGGGTTTCCCTTTTTTGGAAAAACCCTTTTTTTAAAAAAAAAAAAAACCCCTTTTTAAAAAAAAAAAGAATTTTTAAAAAAAAACCCAAAAAAAAAAAAAAAAACCCCCCCCCCCCCCCCCCCCCCCCCAAAAAAAAAAAGGGGGAAGGGGCCCCCAAAAAAAACCCCCCCCCGGGTTTTGGGGGGGGAAAAGGGGAAAAAAAAAATTTTTAAAAAATTTTTTTTTAAAAAAAAGGGGGCCCCTTTGGAAATTAAAAACCCCCAAAAAAAAAAAACCCCCAAAAATTTTTCCCCTTTTTAAAATTTTTTTTAAAAAAAAAAGGGGAAAAAAAAGGAAACCCAAAAAAAAAAAAATTTTTAAAAAAAAGGTAAAAAACCCGGGAAAAGGGAAAAATTTTTCCCCCCCCCAAACCCCCCCCCCCCCCCCCCCCCCCCCCTTAAACCCCCCCCCCCCCCAAAACCCCCCCCCCCCCCTCCCTTTCCCCCCGGCCCCCCGTTTCCCCCCCCCCCCCCCCCCCCCCCCCCCCCCCCCCTTCCCCGGCCCCCCCCTTTCCCCTTTTTTTTTTCCCCCCCCCCCCCCCCTTTTTTCCCTTTCTCCCCCCCCCTTTTCCTTTTCAAACCCCCTTTTCCCCCCTCTCTCCCCCCTTTTTTTTTCCCCCCCCCCCTTTTTTTTAAAAAAAACCCCCCCCCCCCCCCCAAAAAAAACCCCCAAAAAAAACCAAAAAAAAACCCCCCCCCCCAAAAAAACCCCCAAAAAAAAACCCCCCCCCAAAAAAACCCCCCAAAAAAAAAAAAAAAAATTTTT
>JASPKP010007032.1:0-2500 GCA_030674155.1 Stramonita haemastoma
TTGGTTTTAAATTTTTTTTTTTTCATTTTTCCCCCTTTTTTTGGGGGGGTTTGGGGCTTTTTTTTTTTTTTTAAAAAAAGGGGGTTTTTTTTTTTTTTGGGGGGGGGGGGGGGGGGTTTTTTTTTTTTTTTTTTAAAAATTTTAAAAAAAAAAAATTTTTTTTTTTTTTTTTTTTCCCTTTTTTTTTTTAAAAAAAAAATTTTTTTTTTAAAAAAACCCTTTTAAATTTTTTTTTTTTTTGGGGTTTTTTTTTTTTTTTTTTTGGGTTTTTTTTTTTTTGGGGGGGGGTTTTTTTAAAAAAAAAAAATTTTTTTTAATTTTTTTTAAATTTTTTAAAAAAAAAAAAAAAAAATTTTTTTTAAGGGGAAATTGGTTTTTTTTTGGGGGAAAGTTTTTTTGGGGGGGGGTTTTGGGTTTTTTATGTTTTTTTTTTGGGGGGGGGGAAAAATTTTTTTTTTTTTTAAAATTTTTTTTTGGGGGAAAAAAAAAAAAAATTTTTTTTAAAAGGGAAAAATTGGGGGGGGGTTAAATTTTTTTGGGGGTTTTGGGTTGGGGGGGTTGGGAAAAAATTTTTTGGGGGGGGGGGGTTTTTTTTTTTTTTTTAAAAAAAATTTTTTTTTTAAAAAAAAAAAAAAAATTTTATTTTTTGGGGGGGGGGGGGGGTTTGGGGTTTTTAAAAAGGGGGGAAAAAAAAAAAGGTTTTTTTTAAAAATTTAAAAAAAAAAATTTTTTTTTTTTTGGTTTTGGGGGTTTTTTTTTTTTTTTTGGGTTTTTTTTAAAAAAACCCCCCCAAAAATTTTTTAAAAAAAAAATTTTTTAAAAAAAAAAAAATTAAATTTAATTTAAAAAATTTTTTTTTTTTTTGGGGGGGTTTTTTTAAAAATTTTTTTTGGGGGGGGGGTTAAATTTTTTTTTTTTTTTTTAAAAAAAAAAAAAAGAAAAGGAATGGAAAAAAATTTTTTTTTTTTTTTTTGGGGGGGGGTTTAAATTTTGGGGGGGGGGTTGGGGGCCCAAAAAAGGGGGGAAATTAAAAAAAAACAATTTTAAAAAAAAAATTTTTTTTTTAAAAATTTTTTTGGGGGGGAAAAAGGGGGGAATTTTCCAAAACTTGGGGTTTTTTTTTTTTTTTTTGGGGGGGGGGGGGGGTTTTTTTTGGGAAAGGGGGAAAAAAATTTCCCCAATTAAATTTTTTTTTTTTTAAAAAATTTTCTTTTTAAAATTTTTAAAAACCTTTAAAAAAATTTTTTTTAAAAAAAACCCCGGGGGAAAAAAATTTTTAAAAATTTTCCTTAAATTTTTTTTTTTCAAAAAATTTTTGGGGAAAAAAGAAAAAAAAGGGGGTTTTTTTTTTTAAAAAAAAAATTTTAAAAAATTTTTTTTTGGCCTTTTTTTAAAAATTTTGGGGGGGTTAAAAACCCGGGGGGGGGGGGTTTTTTTTTCCCCAAAAAATTTTTTTTTGTTTTAAAAAAAAAAAAAAAAAAAAAAAAAAAAAAAAAAAAAAAAAAAAAAAAAAAAAAAAAAAAAAAAAAAAAAAAAAAAAAAAAAAAAAAAAAAAAAAAAAAAAAAAAAAAAAAAAAAAAAAAAAAAAAAAAAAAAAAAAAAAAAAAAAAAAAAAAAAAAAAAAAAAAAAAAAAAAAAAAAAAAAAAAAAAAAAAAAAAAAAAAAAAAAAAAAAAAAAAAAAAAAAAAAAAAAAAAAAAAAAAAAAAAAAAAAAAAAAAAAAAAAAAAAAAAAAAAAAAAAAAAAAAAAAAAAAAAAAAAAAAAAAAAAAAAAAAAAAAAAAAAAAATTTTAAAAAAATATAAATATATATAGAATCCTTAAAAAATTTTAGACTTTATATAAAATATATATAATAACAATATAAAATGAGTAGTTGAATAGAAGAATTTAAGTGTAGGTGTATTTTATCTATTTTTCAACAATATTAAAAGAAAAATTATAATTTTAATTATAATCAACCTATAATTGTAAGCTTTTTGAATTGAGGGAGGTTGATATGAATCAAAATGGTGGATATTGGTGAAAAAAGAATTATGAATAGGGTTTATCAGAATAAAAATCTAATGGTAGATAATAAGGATTCTCAAATAGACTTTAAACTAAATGAAGACAGAACAGGAGAAGACATTAATACTTTGTATGAAAATTAAATAAATAGACAACTAAAAAGAAAAAACGACAACATAAATCTGTTCCCTTAAAATAGTGCATTACGTTGACATAAACAGAAGAACAATAAAAACAAATCATACAAACAACGAACTGATTGTAAAAAAAAAGTCAAGAGTGACATTATCTTATGATTAAAATAGATCAATCACATCATATTACTGGTGAAGCTCTTAAGAACTAGCTGAGGAATAAAAAAAAAGTTTTAAATAAAATAGAAAAATAATAAACTTTACAGTTGTGTTATGGCATTTTAAGTCATAAACTGTATCTGGCTCTTTCAAACTCAGTTTCATGGACCAAGTGCAAGAATGATCCAGGTCACTTCAA
>JASPKP010007032.1:7500-13352 GCA_030674155.1 Stramonita haemastoma
AAAAATTTTTTCCCCCAAAAAAAAAAAGGGGTTTTTGGGGGGGGGTTTTTTAAAAAAAAATTTAAAAATAAAAAAAAAATTGGTTTGGGGTGACCCCCGGGTTTTTAAATTTTTTGGGGGGGTTTTTAAAAAAAAATATCCCCTTTTCCTTTTGGTTTTTAAAAAAAGAAAAAAAAATTTTTTTTTTAAAAAAAAAAAAAAAATTTTAAAAAATTTTTGGGGGGGAAAAGGGGGAAAAAAAAAATTTTTTTTTTGGGGAAAAAATTTTTTTTTTTTTTTTAAAAAGGGGGGGGGGGGTTTTTTAAAAATTTCCCCGGGGGGTTTTTTTTTTTTTTTTTTTTTCATTTTTTTCCCCAAAAAATTTTTTTTCCTTTTTTAAAAAATTTTTTCCCCAAAAAACCTTTTTTTTTACTTTTTTTAATTTTTTTTCAAAAAAATATTTTTTTTTAAAAAAAAAGAACCCTTTTTTTTAAAAAAAAAAAACGTTTCATTAAAAAAAAAAAAAATTTTTTTTTAAAAAAAATTTTTTGTTTGGGGCCCCAAACTAAATTTTTTTTTGTTTTTTTAAAAATTTTTATTTTTAAAAAGGGGCCTTTTTTTTTTAAAAATTTTTTCCCCCCTTTTTTTTAAAAAAAAAAAGGGGAAAAAAAAAATTTTCCCCAAAATTAAAAAAAAGGGGGGGAAAACCTTTTTTTAAAAAATTTTTTTTTTTAAAAAAAAAAAGGGGGGGTTTTTTTTTTAACCCGGGTTTTTTTTTTAAAAAAAAAAACCTTTTTGTTTTTTTTTTAATTTTTAAAATTTTTCTTAAAAAAAAAAAGGGGGAAAAGGGAAAAAAAAAAAACCAAAAAAAAAAAAAAAACCATTTTTTTGGGGTTTTTTTAAAAAAAAAAAATACCCAAAAAAAAAAAAAAAAAAAAAACCCCCAAAAAAAAAATTTTTGGGGGGTTTTTTTTTTTTTTAAAAAAAGGGGGGGGGTTTTTTTTGGAAAATTTTTTTTAAAGGGGGTTTTTTTTTTAAAAAAAAATTTGGGGGGGTTAAAGGGGTTTTTTTTTTTCCCCCCCCCCCCCGGAAAAAAATTTAAAACGGGAAAAAATTTTTTTTTAAAAAAAAAAAAAAATAAAACCCCCAAACCCCCCCAAAAAAAAAAATTTTAAAAAATTTTTTTTGGGGGGGGGGGAAAAAAAAATTTTTTGGTTTAAAATTTTTTTTTTTTTTTTTTAATTTTTTTTGGGGTTTTCCCCCCAAAAAATTTGGGGGAAAAAAAAAAGGAAAAAAAAACCCCCGGGGGGGGTGGGGGAAAAAAATTTTTTTTTGTTTTTTAAAAAGGGGGAAAAAAAAAATTTTTTTCCCCCCGGGGGACCGGGGTTTTTTAAAAAAAAAAATTTTAAAAAACCCCCCCCCAAAAAAAACAGGGGGGCCCCAAAAAAAAAATTTTAAAAATTTTTTTTCCCCCTCAAAAGGGGGGGTTTTTTAAAAAAGTTAAAAGGAAATTAAAAAATTGGGCCGTTAAAAAAGAAAATTCCCGTTTTTAAAAAAATTTTTTTTTTTCCAATTTTTTTTTTACTTCTTCTTAAAAAAAACCCAAAAAAAATTTTTTTTATTTAAAAAAATTTTTTTTGGGGGGGAAAAAAAATTTTTGGGGGTTTTTTTTTATTTTTTTTTTGTTTTAAAAAAAAAAAAAACCGGAAACCCCCTTTTTTAAAAAAAAAAAAACCCCCCCCTTTTTCCCCCCCGGGAATTTTGGGGGGGGGGGGGCCCCTTAAAAAAAAAATTTTTTTAAATTTTTTTTTGGGGTTTTTTCCCCCCCCTTTTTTTTTTTTTAAAAAAAATTAAAAAGGGGGGAAAAAAAAAATTTTTTTACCCAAAAAAAAAAATTAAAAGGGGGGGCCCCCGTTTCCCCCCAAAATTTAAAAAAAAAGGGTTTTTTTTTTTAAAAAAAAAAAAAAAAATCCAAAATTTTAATTTTTTTTTTTTCCCCAAAAAAAAGGGGCCCCCTTTTTTTTTTAATTTTTTTTTTTTTTCGAAAAAAAAAAAAAAAAACCCCCCGGGGGGTTTTTTTTTAAAAGGGGGATTTCCCAAAAAAATTTTTTTTTTTTTTAAAAAAAAGGGGTTTTTTTTTTGGGGGGGAAAAAAAAAAATTTTTTAAAAAAAAAAAAAAAAGGGGGGGGTTTTAAAAAAAAAATAAATTTAAAAATTTTAAAAAAAACCCCAAACCAAAAAATTTTTTTTTTAAAAAAAAACCCCCGGGGGGAAAAAAAAAAAAAGGGGAAAAAAAAATTTTTTTTTTAAAAAAAAAAAAAATTTAAAAAAATTTTTTTATTTTAAAAAAAATTTTTTTTAAAAAAAAAAAATTTTTTTTTTTTGGGGGGGGGCCTTGGGGTTTTAAAAAAAAAACCCAAAAAAGGGAAAAAAAATTTTGGAATTTTTTGGTTTGGGGAAAAAAAAAAAGGGGGGGGGCCCAAAAAACCCAAAAATTAAAAAAAGGGAAAAAAATTTTTTTTTTAATTTTTTTTTCCCCCCAAAAAAAAAACCCCCCCAAAAAAATTTTTTTTAAAAAAAAAAAAACCCCAAAAAAAATTTTTTTTTAAAAAAAGGTTTTTTTTTTTTTTTTTTTTTCCTTTTTACATTTGATTTTCCCCGGGGGGGGGTTTTTTTTTTTTGGGTTTTTTTTTTAAAAAAAAAATTGGGGAAAAAGGAAATTTTTTTTCCCCCTTTTTTTACAAACAAAAAAAAAAACCCCCCAAAAAATTTTAAACCCGTTTTTTTTTTTTGGGGGGTTTTCCCCCAAAACCAAAAAAAAAAATTTTTGGGAAAAAAAAATTTTTTTTTTAAAAAAAAAAAAACCCAAAAAAAAAAACCCCCCTTTGGGGGTTAAAAATTTTTGGGGGGTTTTTTTTGGGGGGGGGAAAGGGGAAAAAAAAAAAAATTTAAAACCAAAATTTTCCCCCCAAAAAAAAAAAAAATTTTTTTTTCCAAAAACCCCTTTTTTTTTTGGGGGGGGGGTTTTTTGGGGGCAATTTTTAAAATTAAACCAAAAAAAAAAAGGAAAAATTCCCCTAAAACCCCCGGGCCAAAAAAAAAGGGTTTATTTTTTTTAAAAAAAAAAAAAAAACCCCCCAAAAAAAAAAAAAGGGGGGGGGGGGGGGGCATTTAAAAATTTTTTAAAAAACCCCCCAAAAACAAGGGGGGAAAAAACCCTTTTTTAAAAAAAAATTAAAAAGGGGGGGGGTTTTTTTTATTTTTAAATTTTTAAAAAAAAACCCAAAAAATTTTTAAAAAAAAAAAAAAATTTTTTTTTTTTTTTTTTTTGGGGGGAAAAATTTTTTTAAAATTTTTTTAAATTTTTTTTTAAAAAAATTTTTTTTAAAAAAAACCGGAAAAAAAAAAAAAAAAAAAATTTTTTTTTTTAAAACCCCCCCCAAAAAAAAAAAGAAAAGGGAAAAAAAACCCCCTTTTTTTAAAAAAATTTTTTCCCCCAAAAAAAAAAAAAAAAAAAAAATTTTTAAAAAAAAAACCCCCAAAAAAAAAAAAAAAAACCCAAAAAAATTAAAAAAAAAAACCCAAAAAAAAGGAACCCCAAAAAAAAAAAAAACCCAAAAAAACCTTTTTAAAAAAAAAAAAAAAATTAAAAATTTTTTTCCCAAAAAAAAACCCCCCCCTTTGGGGGGTTTTTTAAAAAAATTTTTCAAAAATTTTGGGGGGGATTAAAAAAATTTTTTTTTTTTCCCCCCCCCCCTTTTTTTTTTTCCCCCCCTTTTTTTTTCCCCCAAAACCCCTTTTTTTTTCCCCCCAAAAGGGGGGGAAACCAAAAAAATTTTTCCCAAAAAGAAACCCGGGGGGAAACCCAAAAAAAAATTTTTTTTTTTTTTTTTCCCTTCCCCCCAAAAAAAAAACCGGGAAAAAAAAACGGGCCCCCCCCCCCCCAAAAAAAAAGGCCAAAACCCCCCCCCCCCCCCCAAAAAAATTTTTAAAAAAAAATTTTTTTTTGGGGGGTTTTTTTTTTTGGGGGCCTTTTTAAAAAAAAAAAAAAAAAAAAATTTAAGGAAAAAAGGGGGGCCCCCCCCCCCCCCCCCCCCCTTTTTTTTTTAAATTTTTTCCCCCAAAAAAAACCCCAAAAAAAAAATTTTTTTGGGTTTTTTAAAAGGTTTTTTTTTTTTAAAAAAAAAAAAAAAGAAAATTTTAAAAATTTTAAACCCCCCAAAAAAAAAAAAAAATTTTTTTTTTTGTGTTGTTTTTCTTTAAAAAATAAATTTTTTTTGTTTTTTTTTTTGGGGGGGGGGGGGGTTTTTTTTTTTTTTTTTTTTGGGGGGGTTTTGGGGGGGGGGTTTTTTTTTTTTCCCTTTTTTTTAAATTTTTTTTTTCCCCCTTTTTTTTTTCCCCCCCCCGAAAAAATTTTGGGGGGGGGGTTTTTTAAAATTTTTTTTTTAAAAAAAAAAAAAAATTTTTTTTTAAAAAAAAATTTTAAAAAAAAATTTTTTTTTGGCCAAAAACCCAAAAAGGGAAAAAAATTTTTAAAAAAGGGGCCCTTTTAACCCCTTTTTAAAAAAAGGGAAAATTTTTTTAAAATTTTTTTTTTTTTTGGAAAAAAAGGGGGAAAAAAAAAAAAACCCCCAAAAAAAAATTTTTTTTGTTTTTAAAAAAAAAAAATTTTTAAAAAAAACCTTTTTTTTTTAAAAAAATTTTTTTTTTTTTTTTGAAAAAAAAAAAAAAAAATTTTTTAAAAAAAAAAAAAAGGGGGGGGGGGGGGGGGGGGGGGGGGGTTTTTTTTTTTTTAAAAAATTTTTAATTTCCCGGGGCCCCCTTTTAAAAAAAGGGTTTTAAAAAAACCCTTTTTTAAAAAAAAACCCCAAAAAAAAAAATTTTTTTTTTTTTTTTTTTTTTTAAAAAAAAAAAAAATTTTTGGCCCCGGAATTTTAAAAAAAAAAAAAAATAAAAAAATTTTTCCAAAAAAAAAAAGGGGGGCCCGTTTTAAAATTTTTCCCCCCCAAAAAGGGGGAAAAAAAAAAAAAATTTTTTTTTTAAAAAATTTTTTTTTCCCCCCCAAAAAACCCAAAAAAAAAAAATTTCCAAAAAGGGGGCCGGGTTTTTAAAAAAAAAAGGGTTTTAAAAAATTTCCCCGAAAAAAAGGTTTAAAATTTTTTAAAATTTTTTCCCCCCTTTTAAAAAAAAATTTTTGGGGTTTTTTTTTTTAAAAAAATTTTTAAAAAATTTTAAATGTTAAAAAATTTTTTTGGGGGGGGAAAAAAAAATTTTTTTTTTTTAAAAAAAAAAAAAAATTTTTGAGGAAAAAACCGGTTTTTAAAAATTTTTTTTGGGTTTTTGGGGGGTTTTTTTTTTTTTGGGGGGGGGGGTTTTTTAAAATTTTTTGGGGGCCCCCCGGGGGTTTTTTTTTTAAAAAAAAAAATTTTTTTTTTTTTTAAAAAAGGGGGGGGGGTTTGGGGGGGGAAAAAAAAAAAAACAAAAAATTTAAAAAAAAAAAAAAAAAGGGGGGTTTTTTTAAAAAAAAACCAAATTTTTTCCCTTTTTAAAAACAAATTTTTCCCGGGGGGGGGGGGGGGGGGGGAACCGGAAAAAAGGAAAAAAAAATTTTTTTTCCCTTTTTTTTAAAAAAAAAATTTTTTTTTAAAAAAAAAAGGGGGGGGTTTTTTTTTCTTTTTTTAAACCAAAGGTTTTAAAAATTGGGGGAAAAAAAATTTTTTTTTTTTTCCCCCCGGGGGGGGCCCGGGCCCCATTTTTCCCTTTTTTTAATTAAAAAAAAAAAAAAATTTTTTTAAAAAAAATTTTTTTTTGGGGTTTTTTAAAATTTTAAAAAAAACCCCTTAAAAAACCCAAAAAATTTTTTTTTAAAAAAA
>JASPKP010000703.1:0-38396 GCA_030674155.1 Stramonita haemastoma
AGGGCCCGCTCAAAGCCCTGACTGGGCCAGCCAAAAAGGGACCCCCCCCCAACCCCCCATCCCCTTTTTAAAAAATGGTCCCTTTTTAAACGGGCTTTTAAAAATTCTTCGGTTTAAGACACAACAGAGGCCCAACTTGTGCCAACGAACAAAGAGCTTTTTTGCCCAACACTTTAAAACCCGCCCCGGCCTTTTCGATTTCCCCGACTAAACCCTTGAAGTGGGAAGGGGGGGTTCCTTTTAATGGGGGGGGGAAAACTGTCGCATACCAAAAATCTCACTACAGTACACCTCGGAGCTCTATCCCAGGAAAAAAAAAAAAATAAAGTAGATCGAAAAATTTTTATATAGTTTGGGTTTTCTTCCGGAAGAACCAATAAATTTTATATTCCTTTTACCAAAAAAAAAAAAACATTTTTTAAAAAAAAAAAACAACGACAGGTAAAAGTTTGGAATATTTTCAAAGTATACCCCTTTCTTAAAATTTTAGTTTTTGTTCCTTTTGGGGAAAAAATGCCGCCAGTCTACTGTGAAATTTAAATTAAAAATTTGGGCTGTCAAAATTTGGGCCCAGCCACCCAGACTTTTTCCAAACTTTTTCATGGGTGGTGTGTGTACGCAAAACTGTGTGTCTTCAATTTAAGTCAAACCACTAAAAAGTGTTTTAAAACAAATAATTTGGAAAGGGAAAAAAGATTAAAAAAAAAAAAAATCGGGGTGTTTGGTGGACAGGTTAATGGGGGGAAAAATAAAAAAACAACAACAAAAACAGGTCTTTAAACCCTCAAAACACTTGAACATACAACTAAAAGACTAACAAATAAAGCAAGTGGGAAATTTAGTAAGATAAATCCAATAAATATAAAATTTAAAATATAAAATATATATTATAAAAATATAATATTTTTAAAAATAAAAGTGTGGGGGTGTGTGTGTGTGTGTGTGTGTGGTTGTGTTGTTTTGTGTGTGGGGGGTGTGGGGGTGTGGGGGGTGTGGGGGCGGGTTTTTTTCGGGTTTGGGGGTTTTGAAATGTTTTGTGTTGTGTGTGGTGGTGTTGTGTGTGGGGTTTGGGGGTTTTGTGTGGGGTGACCCGTGTAAGTGACTGTGTTACTGTTGTTTTGAATCGTGTGTTGGGCCTTGTGTGTGGTGTGGTTTTGGGTGTGTGGTGTGTGTGTGTGTTTTGTGTGTTGGGAAGTTTTGTGTGTTTTCTTACAAAGGGAATAAATATCATCGGGTAAAAAACATTTATTGGAACAAGAAAAAAGGTAAAGTATAATCTAAAAAACGGCAACTGGGCTATGAAGCAAACATTCCCGAAATTCTAAAAATTTAATTTAAAATCACTGAAAACATTTTCTAATGAAAAATTGGGGAAAAATTGGGGGAAATAAGTTTTTTTTAAAAATTTACAAATTTAAAATTTAAATGAAAACTTGGGAAAATTTTTTTTCCAAAACAGCACGTAACACCGTCCCCAAATTTTTTTTTAAATGCATTTACTTTAGCTATAAAGAAACGAGATTACTTGAGGGAGTTTCCCACTGTACAATAATGTGGAAAACAAGACCATTTTTTTTAAAAAGGGTTATAAGCCCTTTACAAAAAAATTAAAAAAATGCTCCCAAAAACTTTAACTAAAAAATTTTCACTTCATCTTTGGATTTTTTTTCCCCAACAGTTTGGGAAGTCTCGGGGGAAGATTGGAGGGGAATACTTTAAAAGTTATTGATCCCTTTCTTTTGTTTGGGAAACCCCCTTTTGGCGGCGCGATCGGGCCCATTCATTGCAAGAAAGGGCCCCAATGAAAATGGAACCCAACAGAAACTCACATCTTTTTCCTCAAAAAATAAAAACAATGTTTTAAATGATGAATTTCTGCCCACAATATTAAAAATGGGGTTTTTAACTGAAACAAAATCTAAGTGAGTGTAGGGCTTTTTTTGGAATGGGACACAAAAAAAAAATTTTTGGTTGAAAAGGGAAAAGGTAGTTCATTGATATATTTAAAGCCTTTAGAATTGCCATTATTTTCCCGGGCTTTTTTTTTGTATTTTTTTTTTTTTTGGGTACCTTTTTTATTTTCACGCAATTTCTCTGCGTAAAAAATCGGGCTGCTCTCCCCGGGGAGACGCGTCGCCAAAAAGGGTGCAGCCCCTTTACCCATTTTTTTTTTTTTTCCCCTGCATGAAAAGTGTTTTTGGGTTTCCCTATCAGATGGCTTCTTTCAACAGAATTTTCCCCGGGAAAAAACCCCCTTGTTCCCGTGGGTCTTTTACTGCGCTAAAAGTGAGGGTGTAACACAGGGGACCTCGGTTTTTTCGTCTCATCCTAAAGACTAGCGCCCAGCCCCAAAACCACTCGGGGTCTAATGGAGGGGGAAAAAAATTTTGGGTCCAAACGGGGTACAAACCCCCGCACCCCTCCGCCCCGGGATTTTTTTTTCTTTCTAGGCAAGGCGCGTAAACCCCCTTTAACCACCGTTTCCACTTTTTTACTGGGGTAAACAAAATCGTTTTTTTTACCCCCGAAAGCATACGGGTGTGTGTGTGTGTGTGGGGGGGGTGTGGGGGTGTGTGTGGGTTTTGGTGTGTGTGTGTGTTGTGGGGTTGGGAGTGTGGGGGCGTGCGTGCGTGCGTAAATGCGAAGAGCGAGCGAGCGAGAGAGACGGGAGGGGACAGAGAGACAAGAGAGACACAGAGAGAGAGATCGTGGGGCCCGGGGCCGCGCGCGCACGCCCCACCCCGCGCACGCCCACACACGCACGCACACACAAACCACCCCCACCACGAAACCACGCACGCACGCACACACAAACCCCACAAAACCACACACAAAACACAGAGTATGGGAATACTTGCTTTCGCCGGGTACATTCCCGAAAAGGGAATTTTTTTTTTAAGGGGCCCAACTTGCTTTCCCTGTGAGTGTTGGGCTGGGCCTAGGTTAAAGTACTTAAACATTTTTTTAACTCCCAAACCCTTTTAAAAATTGAATAAAACTTTTTTGACTGCCCTAAACTGTTTTAAAATAACTGTTTGGGAAAAGCCGATGGGCCCCTTTGTGAGGGGATTTGAGGGGAAAAATTGGGAAATTTACCGATTGACTAAATTTGTAACAAAAAACACCAAACGCCAAACATGGGGGCATTGATTCCATACTCAAACAGTGCTGAGTTAAAGTGTAGCTTCCCTTGTTTGTTCTCATTTTAGCTCTTTTTATACACTTAAAAACCCCTACTTAAAGGGCACATATTTAAACCGGCTGTTTTTTCCTGGTAAAACGATATATCACACACTGGCTTGCTTGTCGTGGGCCCGCCCATCTTTGTTAAATCTGCACACAAGTCCCACAGGGGGAAACGCCCCCTTTCTTTTTCAATCCGAAACATTTTAGCATAATACATAAAAGCCAAAAAATTTTCCCTTTTAAAGCAACTGTTTTTCTCATTAACTTACTAAACCCGGGGGAAAAGGAAAATCTAAACTACTACCCCAGCCATTAATTGAACTAAAACTAAAACCTGACGCAAAAAAAACCTGAAAAATTTGAAACCTATGACCCCCCTTTTTTGGGAAAATCAAATGTTGAAAGCGTTCATTATACAATACTTACACATAAAATGGAAAGTAATAAAACCCATGTCCCCCAAAAAACCCAATTTTAACGTTTTCCCCCCCCCCCCCAAATGTGGGTTTTACCCCACTCAAAAATACACTTTCATCATGTCGACAGCATACTGAAAAAATTTAAACAGCAGCCACACAATAGGCAAAGCAGAATTGTTTGGTGTACAACCCTTGCCCCAAAATT
Organism: Stramonita haemastoma; assembly: GCA_030674155.1. Lineage (NCBI taxonomy): Eukaryota > Metazoa > Mollusca > Gastropoda > Neogastropoda > Muricidae > Stramonita > Stramonita haemastoma. The sequence continues at coordinate 3,811 of JASPKP010000703.1, forward strand.
TTTCCCCTCCCTATGGGTGCATGAATCCCAAATACTTCTAATCATGCCTGCAGGCATTTGGTTTGGGGTTCTTTCGACCCCTAACCCGCCCTTATCCCACGGGGATGTTACGTTCCGGGACTTCTAATCAGCCCCTTTGCACGCACTGAAGGGTGACTGTTACAGTTTTTTCAAAACCCCCGTTGTGCACGGCACGGTTGTTACGTTACAGACTTCAAATTTCGTTCCTGCACGCACTGGATTGTACGGTTAACTTCAAACATTTTCCTGTACGAAACGGGATGTGTACTGTTACAGACTTCTAAAAATTTTTCCCGAATGCACTGGATGCGACTGTTACAGACTTCAAACCCCAGTTCCTGTTGCACTGGATGTGAACTTTTAAACCAACTTTTTAATCAGTCCCTGAAAAGCACTGGAGTGTACTTTTTTACCAAAACTTCTAATCAGTTCCTGTACGCACGGGATGGGGTACTTTTTCCGACTTCTAATCAGTTCCTTACGCACTGGAGGGTGTATGTTACAACTCTAATCATTTCCCCTGTACGCACTGGATGTGTACTTTTTACAGACTTCTAATCAGTCCCGGGAACCCCACGGGAAGTGTACGGGTTTACAGGCTTCTAATCACCCCCCGTACGCACAAATGTGAAACTTTTCCCGAGGGTACTTCGTGCCTTGTTAAATTCAAAAAAATAATTTTAGGGGTTTTTTTTGGGGGTAATACTTGTATGGAAATGTGGCGTGCGTGCGTGTGTGTGGGGTGAGTGGGGGCGGTGCGTTCGTGCGTGCAGAGGGAGAGAGAGTGTGAGAACAAAAATTTAATGACAAAAAAATGAAAGCTTTAATGACAAGGCAAAGCAAGTATAATAAATCATAATGTGTGTGCACGACACCCCCTTTTTTCTTCTTTTTTTTTTGGGGGGGGGGGGGCTATCTAGCTTAGGTTTTTTTTTTCAAAAAACAAACATTTTTTAAAAAAGAATTTTTAAAAAGAAGTGTTACTTCTAATATTAAAAAGAGCTGTAAACATTTCCCTGATAACCGTTTTCCCGGCTGAAACCCCACGGGAAAAATTTAAATTTTAGAAAAAAGACTAAATTTGGAGTAAGATAATTTTTTGAGTTAAAAAAAACAGATTAAGGGGTAATTTAAGAGGGTAAAAAATTTCAAAAAGCGGTTTTGGGCAGAGTAAAGAATTTACAAAAAGTGAGATTAAAAATAAGAGTAACGAATTACAGAAAAAAAGAGTAATAAGAGAAAAAAATTACATAACAAGAAATTTTGGTTTAGAGAAAAAAATACAAAAAAAGGGGTAATAAAAGGAGTCAAGCTTTTGGTGTTGACTTACTGGGAGTGTGTTTGGCAGGAAGTGGACAGAGGACGAACATAGTCCGCGCCACACAGACTAGGCTGAGCAAACGCAGCCTCAGGATCAACACAATCGGGTGTTAGGAAAAACCCAGACCCCATGATTGTCATATTCAGGCTGTGGCAAGACAAGTGTCAGTAGTAGCGGAAAAAAATGCCAGAGAAAACTGAGGCGAAGGGAGTAACGGAATCAGGCTGATCTGGATGTTCGGAGAGGACAAAACTGTTCAGTAGAGTACAAGGCATGACTGTTTTTACAGGGGGTCACAGTGTGACTGGTTATCAGGCTTGGACCCCTGGTAAAACAGTATGTTGTTTTGAGTGATCAGTGTTGTCTTGCCGAACAGTAGATCAGCTGATGTAGTTACTCCCTTCTGTCCTCAGGGTTGTCTCTGGCAGTTTTGTCCGCTACTACTGTCAGCTTGTTTGCCACAGTCCTGAATATGACAATCCATGGGGTCTGGGTTTTCTAAACAACCCGATGTGTGTTGATCTGAGGCTGACGTTGCTTCTGGCCATAGTCTGTGTGCGCGGATATGTCGTCTCTGTCCACTTCCTGCAGGAAACAACTTGCGCTAGTAAGGTAACACCAAAAACGCGTTGCACGACTGGGAAATTGATTCGTGTCTCTGACTTTCCTCTAAAAATCGATTTTTTCCCTCCTGGAAATAGTATAATCTCGCAATGTTAATTTTGTCCTCCAGTTTTTGCAGTGGAGGTTCATATGTCTCTGGTCACAATTTGTTCTATTTCAGCATTTTCTTAAATTTCGAAACGGAAATCATTTCTCTCACATCTCTTGCAATGTAGTATCATTTCAGTGTGGCGCGTGACAGGCGTTCAAACAATTCTCCAACAGATCATTTGTCGGGCCGGATTTTTCCCACTCCCTGCGACGAGAGGGTCAGTGATGGCTGCAAACATTTCACACAGCCTGCAGTTTTCTCTCTTGCAACTCTTGCTGCTTTTTTTTGCTTTTTTTGCGGGAATGTGCTCAAAATTGTTCCCAAATTTCTATGCTACTTTTTACGGTTGTTAGCATCCATATTGTAGTTTTACAGGGGTTCCCTTGTATTAACAAAAACACCTATTTTGCAGAGCCTTAAATTTAAAAGGTTGCCATGACTGTGAATTAGAGTTCACCCCCGGGAAAAAACAGAGGAGAAAAGGCGAGGGGGGAAGAAAAGGGAGAGGGGAGGGGAGAGGGGAAAAAACGGGGGGCCGGGGGCAGAGACAGCCAGGGCCGGAAAAAGGACAGAGAGGGAGAGAGACAGACAAACCACAAATAGGAGCCAGCCGAGAGTGGGGGTCCAGTCGTTTACGAACCTTTATCCTAACCCAAATCAACCAAACAGTCATCGTCTGTAGCAGCCAGTCAGTCCTTTCCCCCCACTTTTTACACCTCTCCCTCCTCGATAGTGCGCCCCCTTTTAACCCGCTCAAAAGGGGGAAAGGGTAGGGGGCAAAGCAAGCCAGCAGAGGGGTGGGGGCAGGGCTTTCAGAGCAAAAACCACTCGCCGGGGTACTTGGCAGTGTGTTATCACTGCGCACAAACAAAATGGTTTTTAAACCATCAACTCGTAAATTTTTCACTCAAACATCATCCTACCCCAAACTTTTCTTCCACATCTCTTTAAATTTCAGAAATGACAACTGTGTTGTTTCATTTTTTTTTGTTGTTGTCGCCAAAATTTTAAATCTCGCCTGGCAACCTTTTCCCACTGTAAGGGTTCCCATGGTCATAATTCATTCCTTTATGTTCTCGCGACTGTAAAGTTTTAAAAAAAAAATGTCAAAGTTTGACCAGCAATGGACTGTATTAATGTCATCTTCCCACCAAACTACACTAAGGGACGAAAAACTTGTAGGTCATCACATTGTTTTGTTGTAGCCAAATCGTCATATTTTTTAAATTGTTGTAGCCAACATCTTTCATATGTCATGACCGATTTTTTTTGTTGCAATTTTCATCAAAATGATACAACCAATGCACAACATACTTGAAAAAAAAGGGAAAATTTGATAATTGATGACGTGGGAAGCCAAAGCAAAAGTATAAAAAGGAAAGAAATCATTAGAAAACAAGCAGCTGCACATGATTTCAGTGTGTTTTGTTCAAACTCTGTATTTTACTATGATACTTAAAAATCAGAGGCTTTTTTCCCAAAAACAAAAACTAAAAAAATGATGGGTTTTTTTCCTCCAAGGGGTAAGAATTTCAATTGGAAGAGAAGTACTAAGTCAAAAGACGGTGGATTTAAAATAGACAAAAAAAACGCGCCACACACGCCGCGCGCGCACACCACCGCACGCGCCGCGCCACGCACGGAAAACACACAAAAATATGGGAAAAACACTGCCCGGGTTTTTTTTTGCAAGAGGTTTAAAAATTGAGAAGACAGCAAATGGAAATAAGGCAAAAGACAGGTGGTAAGAAAAAAACATAGGCAAGGCGGGAGGGCACACAACACACACAACACACACACAACACACACACACCACACACACCAACACACAAGGGTAAAAAAGTATGACTGTGGAGACCCAAAACAAATTTATTTCCCATGTACATTGCGGATGCGTGGCGTGTGGCGCGGGAAACCCGCCCGGCCAAAACCCCACACCACACACAAAATCACTCACACTGCAGAGGCCCAAAAAGAAGAGTGTAGGCAGCCCAAAACGGACGATCAGGTAAAGTGTGGCCCCCCAAAATTCTGCGGGCTGAGAGCAAAGGGTGGCGGTTCCGTCTGTGATTGGGTGTGGGCTCCGAAGACGGGGGTGTGGATCTTGCCATGTGGCTTGCAAAAGGGGCGACGCCAGCTGATGTAGCAAAGTGAAAGAAAAAAGTAGACAACGCCGAGGGCATGGTTGCCCAAGGGAGAAGCGGGAAGCCGTGGAAGCAATCCAAATGAAGTGTTATCAGTGATCCTTTCAGTTCTTCGGGGCGGGGAGTTCAGTACAGCGAAAATTTTCCCGTTGCGCACAACAAAACAAAAAAGGCAAATAAAAATTTTAAAAATTAAAACAACGAACCAAACAAACAATCTAAAAAATAATCTTCTAAAATTCAGAATTTTAACTGGCTATTTGGGGGGGTAAACTGGTTAGATACTTCAAAAACTCATTTAGTGAACTCGGAACTCTAGCCTAGCAAAAAAAAAATTTGGGGGGGGGGGGGGGGGAGCGTTGCGTACCCGATTTTTAGCCCGGGATCAGCAGGGTTCAGCAAAGCGAGACAACCGTTTGGGGATTATACCCCTGGGTTAACATGGGTGGAACTCACTTCCCTAAAGTCCTTCGAATGAGACTAGAAACCCAGGCACGGGCGCGCATGCCGCCATCTTCCGCACCGTTAAAATGAAATTTGGCAATACTTCAAAGAATTCGGAATAAAACAGTTCCCCTATCCACTTCTGTGAGTATCTGGAGTGTTGTTGAAACCTCTCTCTATGCAAAAATTCATTCCAAACTGTCAGTCATGCTCTTCATCAGGTATTGCGCAATTAAAAAAGTACTGTCCACCGAGGGAAATCAAACTTGTCCTTCTCTATTATTCCGTCTAACTATTGAAAATTCTATTTTGGTGGTCTGCCGCATCATCCTCCACTCCCTTCAAAGAAAAAAAACTTTGCACCCTCATTGGTCCTCAGAAAGAAAAAATTGACCCACATTCCCCTCTCTTTGCGGGTCTCTCTTTGGTTGCCTTCCAAGAGAGTAACTCAGATCAATCCCTGTTCCAAAATGTTTTCCCCAAAAACTGCACCCTCTGCTTGGGGAATGTTTAAATTTTTACACCCTCTCCTTCCGTCGTCGGCAGATTTTTGTCTTAGAATACCAGATTCAACTATCTCTTTTGGCGCCGCTCTTTCTCTGTTTTGGTCCCTCGATAGGAAATGCCCTTTCCCTTTCTCCCCCGGAAAAGCCCCTTATAACACTTTTAAACCCACCTCAGACCTTTTATTTAAAACCTACGTTTTTCTCCTCTGTTTCCCTTCTTTACCTGTCTGCCTTCACATTTTCCTCCCAAAGTGTTAAACGTTTAGGTGTGTGTTGAGGCGCGTGCGTGTGCGTGCTATCTTTGTGTGTGTGATGGTGGGTGGTTTGTGAAGTGTACATTCGTTTTTTAAAACTGTAAATTTTGTTGTGTTTTAATTGTGTTTGTGTTGGTCGATGCGCGCTTTGATTTTTTTTTTCAAAAATTTTTTGCGCCTTATAAATTCCCTGTTTATTATTATTATTATTATTTATTTTTTATTATTTTTATTTTTATTAAATTTAAAAAACTGTCTGCCTTTGAAGTGTCCCCCTTTCGTGAGGTAAGAACGGATGACAAAAAAATGAAAAAGTAAACAATGTAAAAGGGGGTTTTGTCGTGTTTAGACTCATCCATGAAGTTGGACTGCCCCTATTTCAAGGGGGGGGAGGGGGGAGAGAAACGGTCGAGTTTTTGGGGGACGACAAAAATCCCACAAAACAGCTAAAAAAAACAAAAAATGTGAGTCACAAGGGGGGGAATCAAAGGGAAAACCTGAAGATTTTGGGCTTCCGCCAGGGGAGGCTTAAAGGGACCAAAAGACGTTGGTTGCCTCGTGGATCCAAAAGGAACCGTTGAGTTGCTGTCCACCTTGTGCTGCTGCTGCGTAGCTGTCTATCTCTCTTGTTGGCTTTGTTGATGTAGCGACCGACAAGGAGGCGTTTAAAGGCATTTAAAAATCCCCCAGGGCCCGCAAACCAAAAGTGAAGAGTTTCGTTTATGCCAAAAGCATTGCGACCTGTTTGTAAGTAAGTCTTTTTTTTACCCTCTTCACTTAAAGGATGCAAGAGGGGCCTAAAAAGGGAGTTTGGGGGGAAAGTGAGGGGAGGAGGAGAGAGGGAGGAGCGGGGGTGAGGGGGGGAGCGAGAGGGAGGGGAGGAGAGAGAGAGAAAAAAGGGGGAGGATTGATTTTTTTTTTTTTATATCAGGATGATGGAATAGCCTTTGTGGGGGGTTTTTTACAAACCAGTCCCGTTGTTGCCGTTTTGAAATGTCACTGTCCCACGGCACCGTGGCTACTCTTACGAAAGCGGCAGGTTTGTGTGCACAAGTGTTTTCTGCATTCGCACACGGGGCTCGGTTTAAGTTCATGCGAAGGGTTTTGGGGGATGAGTGGAGTCGCATGATGTTAACCCAGGAGAAAAATCCTCGACCAGATCGAACCCGGGTGTTAAGGCCAGCGCAAGTTTGACCTTGGGGTATCCGCCCCCCCCCCCCCCCCCCCCCCCCCCCCCCCCCCCCCCCCCCCCCCCCCCCCCCCCCCCCCCCCCCCCCCCGGGGGCGAGCGTGGTGTTCATTTGGTTGTGTGGTGGTGTGTTTGTTGTGCCCGTGCGTGCGCCCCTCGTGTGTGTGGGTGTGTGTTGTGTGTGTGTGGGGGTATGTGTGCATGTCTGTGGGCAAAAATAGTAATAAAAAAATGAAAAAGGGTTTTCTAAAAATTAAAAGATCAACAAAAAAATCTGAAGTTTTTTTTTTTTTTAATGCAACAAAGCAAAAAACTACAAAAAAGACTTTTAAAAACAAACCCTTGCAATTTGCAAACGTTTTGATTTATTGTTTATACTTCGTAATGGAATTTCAATATAGGGTTATTTTTAATGAGTGGGTGACGGGCTGCGAAAAAAAGGGGCACCCCTAAGAAAAGGGGTCTTTAGTTTTGCTTGTCCCCCTATCCTTGCAGAGGGTTTCGGGTGGTGGGACGCTTTTTTAAACAATTGTAGAAGCATCGCCAAAAAAAAGTGGTTTCCATTAACTCGGGTGGGACGAGGTAGTTTTAATACAAATTTATTACTAGAGACTCTCCAGGGGTTAAAAAGAGAAACTTCGACCTATTTCAGGATAGTTAAATGCCCTTCATGCAAAAATTTAGAAGGTGTTAAATGCTTATTGGTGAAAAATTTCAAAAAACCCACATCATACTTTTATTGTGACATTTAAAAACCCCATTTCCCCGCTTTTTCTGCGACCCGTTTAACACAGAACAGATTTTTGTTTCTCAGGAAGGGCTAAGTCATGTTATATGCTAAATCCTTTTTTTCGTCTGCGGGACCGATAGTCTAGAGATAACGCACCCGTCTAAAATTATAATAATGATAAAAAAGAAAAACAAAAACAACAAACAACACCCCCCCATAAAAAAGAAAGTCGCGGGTTCGATCCCCGGCTGAACCCAAGCTTTTCTCCCAAAACCCACTGACCTTTGGTGGTCTGGACGTAGTCAAGTCTTTCGGATAAGACGATCAACAGAGGTAATTTTGTGTGGCATACTTTGAGTGCACATAAAAGGTTTCAAGGCAATAAGATGGTCATCCGAGGCAAAATTATGTTTTAAAAAAAGGCCACTTTTACCAAAAAACAACAACCGCAAACCTGAACTACTCACAGATTTTAAAGAGATTCTTCCAAGTGTGTTGATATTAGTTGCTGCAGAAAAGGACTCTTAGAATCTAAAAGCCATAAATTTGCTTACATTATTGACTCAACGTTAGTTTATATGGAAATTTTATCTTGAGAAAATTTCCTATAAGTTCTACATTGACCTGCCCGTCCCTCTTCTCAATCACAGAACAGGGGGGAGGAGAGAGGAGATTGATTTGATTTGATTTGATTCGATTTTTTATTTTTGAATTATTCTTTTTATATCGAGGATAATGGAATAAGCATCATGTGCTTTTTTACGTTCAGTCCCCGTGTGTATGCAGTTGTGTAAATGTCATCTGTTCCCACCGGCCAACGATGGCCTACTCTTACGAGACGGCGAATACAGGATCTAACGTTGTAAAGGAAGGAGAGAGAGAGAGAGAGAGAGAGAGAGAGAGAGAGGGGAGAGAGAGAGAGAGAGGAGAGAAGAGAGAGAGAGAACAGACATACAGAGACAGAGAGAGAGTAATAAGGAGGGAGGAGGGAGGAATGGAGGTCCAATCCAATGCAATGCTGTTGCTTAGAGCCCCGCGACCGCACAGGCTATATTGGGGCTGTCACCTCGTCCCATTTTAAACTCGTATTAAAATTGTGCGACTATGTACAGTTTAAAACAGGGAATAAAACCAACTCAACTGTCCTTGCTTGTATCGACGCTCCGGTCAATCATAAGGGTCAGCCGAGGACGGCTACCGCGTCGTGGAAAAACCACATCGATCACCACAAAATGTGATAAAACCAAAACCCAGGATTCCTTAAAAACGACCGTGTCCTTAAAGACCAAACTATACCACTTTCACTCATATTAGACCCAAAAAGCCCGATTCCCCCAGGAAGTTAAAAATGGTGTCCGTGGAACATCCCAAAAGAGGATCTTAGGAAATCTGCGGTAAAATGCTTGTGCCCGATATCCTGAACATCCGACACTCCAGGAGCAGATGCCTGATGGTTACCGCACATCACAAGTCACGCACCATGGGGTTCCTCGCCTTTCGCAAGTGAATGTGAGTGATTTTGAGAATGACCCGTGTGTATCCTGGTGAGCACTGTCGCTTCCCTTCGGTTTTTGACACCCTGAGGGAAAACCTCTTTCAGGTTGGGACGGATCTGAAAAAGTTTGTCTGTCTGAGCATTTTTATTCCTCCTGCCAGAGAGAGTGCGGTATTGTTCGCTTCTAGAACGGCACTGTGGACCCAGGAAACCTCCTGCTCCCTGGCCACCTGGCAAGTCGGTCAACCGTTTCGTTGCCCGATGCCCACGTGCCCGGAATCTACACCAAACCACATCACACCCGTCCATCTCCAGGAAGTATACAATTCGTAGAACTCCTGAAGCTTAGGGTGGTTTACGTTCTACAAGCGATAGCCTCCAGAGCAAAAGAGCGGAGTCCGCACAGACCAAGAAGTCTTTCTTTCCCGATCGTGGATCAATTGCAGGGACAAGACAGGGGGCTCAGTTCGGCCGTGTACACCAAGGCATCCGAAGGCAAGTGCTCAGAAAGCGCCGACTCTTTATGGCAGCGCGGGCCACACCTTCTCCGGACTTGGACCCGTCTGTGAAAACCCTGGTGTAGGACGGATACGACATACAGAGTTCTCAGAAGAGACCCAATACGCCCTGGAGCTGGTGACATCTTTCCTGTGAGCGGCAAGATCGAAACAGGACAGCGGGTTTCCACATCCACATTTGGCGTTTTAGGGAACTTGGGGAAGGTCGCAGATGACACCCAAATCAATACCCGCCTCCATGAGATGGGGAAGGATCCGAAAGCCCAGATGCGGGTTGGCAGAGGGCGATTTCTCAAACTTGGCCTGAAATCCGAGGGTTAAGAACACAATCGTAGCCGGGTTGTTTACTCCAAATAGAGCTTCATATAGTAATTGAGTCAGTCTCAGACGGTGGTTTTTCAGAGAGGGTTCTCCCGCTTCCGCGTACAGACTGTAGACTGGCGTTTGTTCGAAAGGCTCGGAGGGCAGATCTGGAGCCCTTGGTGATGGATTAGGGTTCAGTCTTACAGGCAGGAAGGCCTCACCCAGCCATAGACCTAAACCCGTAGTCCAGTTTGGAGCGCACCAGCGCCCGTAAACGTGCAGCAGTGTTCTGTCCGCTCCCAATCAATATGGGCGACCACCCGCAGGAGGTTCAGGGCTTTCTAACAAGACATTTTTCAGATGTTGGATGAAATTCAGCTTTCGGTCGAACACAATCCCCAAGAATTTCGCATCCGCCACGCCAGGATGGTGGATTTTCCCAAGCGGATGACGGGGTCCCGGGGAAAATGGGCTCTAGGACTTGTTCGTGAAGTGAATGCACTTCGTTTTGGTGACCAAAAACTTGAACCCATTGTCCTCCGCCCATTCCTGAACCTTGTTCACACAGAGTTATATCTGCCTTTGGACTCCTGCAAACGTACTGCTCGTAGCGTACAAGCAAAATCATCCACAAACAGGGGAACACTCCACCCCCTGTTGGACCGACCTGATGATGTCGTTGATATTGATGCTGAAGAGAGCCGGGAAAGGATGCTGCCCTGAGGAACCCCCATCTCTTGCTCGAAAATCTCCGAGAAACGTGGAGCCCACCCTCACCTGGAACCGTCTCTTGGCCAAAAAAACTCTGCAACAACGGCAACCGACCCCGAAACTCCAAGTCCCGCAGGTCTGACATGATGCTGTACCTTCAGGCGGTGTTGTAGGCCTTTTCTAGGTCGAAGAAAAACGGCCACCACGAAGCAGACCAGGTAGTCTACAGCGCAGCAATTTTTGCGGAAACCGCACTGCTCCCTGGCCAGAAGGCCCTTTGCCTCCAGATGCCACACCAGGCGGTTGTTGACCATTTTTTCCAGCACCCTACAAACGCAGCTGGTGAGCACGATCGTTCTGTTAATTGCCGGGGTCCTTTAGGTCTTTGCTGGGTTTTGGAATAGGAACAACGCAGGCCATCTGCCAAGACGGGGAAAAAACCCTGTCATCCAGATCCCGTTATAGACCTTCAGGAGGGTCGGCAGGCAGACTTCCAGAAGGTGCTTCAAAAGGCCAAAATGGACCTCGTCAGGGCCCGCTGAAGTCTCGCCGCAAGACTGCAAGGCGGTCTTCAGCTCCGGAAAAGGAAAACGGCAGGTTATACGCTTCGTCGTTGCGGGACTCAAAACTCAAAGGCACTTTCTCCTGATGCAGCTTCGTGTTCAAGAATGCCTTTGCGTTTTCGTTTCTGCCGATGAGTTTGCCCTCAAGTTGGCGGCCAGCAAATTAGCCACCGCCTCCCTGTCGGTGACCAAAGCGTCCCCGAGTGTAAATGGTTGGTCGATGTGGAGGTGCCTGCCCCTTGATCTTTGCAATCACCCTCCAGACCTTCTTGCTGGAGGTTCTGCTGTTCAGCTTGGAGCAAAAGCGCCTCCACGCCTGCTCGACTTGAAAACGGAACGTGACCTGGCCCGCAGTTTTGGTGGTCCGAAACCGCTGCCGGAGACGGTTGCTGCCTGACCAGACGCTGCGCCTTTTTGCGTTCCTTCCGGATCGCCCTGCATTTCTCGTCGAACCAGGGCACCCTGGGTGTCCCCGGTCGACCGTGGTCCTGGGAACCGACCGCCTTGCAGCCTGAACCTCGCACGATGTCAGTGCCTCCGCCGGATCTCCCGCAGACAGGACAGCCTCCTCGTCCATTCTGGAAACAATGTCGGCCCTGAAGGCATCCCAGTTGGCCCTCCTGACGTCGAACCTCTCCGTACGGGATTCCTCTACCACCTCACTCCGTGCCAAGACCACCGGAAAATGGTCGCTACCGTGCAGATCGTCACGCACTTCCCACCGAAAGTCCAAGACCATTGAGGGATCGCTGACTGACAGATCCAGACACGACAGCGTACCGTTCGCAGAGTGCAAATAGGTGGGAACCTTGCTGTTGAGCACACACAGGTCCTGCTCCAGAAACACCTCCTCAAGGAGGAGGCCCCTCGCGGACGACTTTTCGCTTCCCCAAACGGGGGAATGCCCGTTTGAAGTCCCCCAGCAACAGGAAGGGGGCAGGCAACTGATGAACCAGCGACACCAAGTCTGCCTTCCTCACTGCCATCGACAGAGACAGGTAGATGCTTCACACCATGACTGTCTCGTGCAGCGTGACCCTAGCAGCCACCGCCTGGAGAGGAGTGTTGAGGACCACACGACTGTACAGCAAGTTGTTTCTGATGAGCAAGCTCACACGCGGAAGTTCCATGCTCGGTGGGCTTGGCCCTTTCATGAATGGAGCTATAGCCAGACGAATTAAAACCCCTTTCCTCACTTAACTGCGTCTCCTGGAGTGCCACCACGGCCGGTTTCTGGTCTCAGCAGAGAAGCTGCACCTGCTCCCTGTTGGACGCCAGACCGCGAATATTGCACTGTAAAATGTTTGTCATAAAATGTGGTATTGCTGCTCTCGATCATTCCATCTCCGACGTATCTTCAGAAAGCACGGAGAACCGAGTTTCATGCAGAAAGTCTTTCTCGGCTTTCTTTGGCCTGTCTGAGACACACTTGACACCTTTTTTCTTGGGGGGCGACTTTTGCTCCCCCGCTGCCACCACCACCACCTCGGCACCTCTACAGGCACCGGAGGGGGACCGTTCTCCAACCCTCAACTGGTTTTGGGGGTGGATTAGGTTTTTCTTTGGATCTGACAAGGAATGGATGGTAAATAGGAGGAAGGGGGGAATGGAGGGAAGAGAGGGAGGCAGATGAAGAGAGATGAGAGGTTTAGTCAGGAGCGGGATGGATGTGGAGGGGTGGGGGAGGTAACTATACATAGCCATTCGAAGGTTTTGCTTTTTGATAACACAGGTTCGTACACGTTTGAACAAAACATGAACATTAGCAACATCAACTACAAGCAAAAATGGAACCACTGCCACCACCTCATCCCCCCCCCCATAAAAACACCCCCAAAAATAATAACAAAACCGCTACAAACCAAACAAACCTCTCCCCACTGAATTTTTTTTAAATTAAAATATGCCAAGTCCTCACCCAAGTAAAAATGATGGGCTCCAAGCAAGCCGAGGGGAACAGCCAGAAGGTAAGCCTCCAAGAGTGACTTTTTCTTGGGAGGGGGAACAACTCCGCTTTGCAGCAGAACCCCGGCAGTGGCCAAAGAGCCCCTGTTGGGTACCACCGTCCACTGGGCGGTGCTCTGAACAGGTCCAGGGCTTGGGGACTCTGTGGAGATCATCACGCTGGTGGGATTGGGGTCTGAGGGAGATAGTTGTAAAAACTCCTCGTTTGAGGACGAAGAACAGGCCGAGGTGGAGGTAGCCTACCTGCCGCTGCTCCTCTCTCTCTCTCTCTGACATTGTTTTAGCAGGTGGTGGTGGTGAGCCTGGTTGTTGAGTTCTCGCTTTTCTTCTTTAATAGACAGCGTGTAGTTCCTGGGCTATTCAGCACAAAGCAGGTTTCTGAAAAAAGCATAGATGTATGATTATATACTCCTTTTATCTACGTAGCATTATAGACTACTTTTTATCTATGTTTTACTCACAAATATTGCCGTTACCTCCGCCTGAAAACCCATCAACGAGTGATAATGCGATACATTGATGTGTCAACTTGCATAGATAGTGGGGTTCCCCTTGCCTGCAAACAAATGACCGGGGGAGGGGGATAGCCTCGTGGTTAGAACGTTCAGCTCGAGACCTGGACTGGAGCCAACCATGAAGGGACACCCAACCCCCATCCCCTAGTTAAACATGGTACTTAGTTCACTGCTGTAAAAAATTCTTCGGATTAGACTAGCAACAGAGGTCAACGAACACAGAGCATTTTGCCAACACGTTAAAACCCGTTCCGTCATTTTCGACTTCCGACATCAACCTTGAAGTCGGAATGCGGTTCCATTAATGGTGAGGGGAAAACTGTCGCATACGCAAATATCTCACTATCGGTACACCTCGAAGCTCTATCCCAGGAACAAAAAAAATAAAATAGATCGAATATTTTTATATAGATTGGTTCTTCTGGAAGAACCAATGAATTATATTCCTTTTACCTAAAAAAAAAACATTAAAAAAAAAACAACGACAGGTACAGCTTGAATATTTCGACGTATACGTTTTCTTACATGTGTAGTGTTGTTCCTTTTGGGAAAATGCCGACAGTCTACTGTGTATTATTAATAATTGCTGTCATAATTGCCCAGCCATCAGACTTTTTCCAAACGCATGCATGTGTGTGTGTGTACGCATACGTGTGTGTCTTCAATTTAACGTCTATCCACTAAAAAGTGATTTTAGACAAATGATTGGGAAGGAAAAGAGATTAAAAAAAAAAAAAGTCGGTGTGTTTGTGTGGACAGGTGAATGGAGGATAATAGAAAACAACAACAACAAAACAGGTCTAAACATCAGAAACTACTTGAACTATACATACTAAAAGATAACAAATAGAAGCAAGTGAACTTGAGTAAGATAAATGCTGCAATATATATATTATATTATATATATATATATATAATATATATATTTATATATATATACATATCCTTACCAAGGCCAAGAAGAGTTTAAATCTTTTAAAGGTCGTAAGCAGACTACCATGGGGAATGGACTCTCAGAGCTTAATTCATCTTTCCATTGCCCTTGTTAGGTCTAAACTGTCTTATGCACAAGAGGTGTTCTTTAGCGCTCCAAAGTACCTGTTAAAAAAGATTCAGAGCATAGACAGTAAAGCTATCAAACTTTCTCTTGGTGTGCCAGTTCATGCTTCTAGCCAAGAAACGTACAAAGAAGCCGGTGTCTTACCAATAGATGCTTTTAGAGAATTATCAGCTGCAAAATTTATCATCAGAAGTAGCTCAAGAGAAAATTTTGTACACAAAGAGATAACAGAGCGGTCTGATCTTGATTTCCCTAAAAGAGCAAACTGTATATCATCACAACAAACTTACGCTTCAGAGCTTTTTAAAAAAACAAATATCAGCCCAGCAGATATAGCTGTTCAACCACCATATTCACCCATCCCACGTTGGGAGTTACTTAGAGCAACATATGACATCAACTACAATAATTTGAAAAAAGGTGAAAATGTCAATATTTTAACAACTTCGGTTAGAGCACATATTTATGATCAATACAAAGACTGCCTTAAATATTACAGACGGATCAGTGATAGAAAACTAAATCTGTAGGTGCTGCCTTCGTAATCCCAGCTCTTAAAGTTAGAAAATCGTACTTTCTGGGTAAACAATTATCAATATTCACTGCTGAACTTCTTGCTATTTTAAAAGCTTTAGACTATTTGTTAAACCTTCCAAGAATTCTTTTCAAAATTGTACTTTTCGTTGACTCAAAGTCAGTTTTAAATGTCCTTGAGTCTTTTGATTTGGATACGCGTCCAGACTTGATCATTGAAGTCAGCCATTTAATTCATTATTTGAGAATCAAAGGCACAAATATAACTTTTTGTTGGGTACCTTCCCACTGTGGTCTATGGGGTAATGAGTTAGCCGACCAATCAGCCAAGCATGGAGCCCAGAATATAAATAACTCTCAAACAGTAAACATTCGTCCTTCAGTAAAAGAGGTTTGTAATTTGTTAGAGTCAACATCATGGGCACAACTCCTTAGATATGATAATAGCCATTTAGTATCCGGGAAAAAAATAGGATCTGTTGTAGGACTTACAAGGCAGCTGATGTCAAATCATTCTAGCTTCTATTCGAGGGTAGTTTCTAGTATGATCTGCCGAATTCGACTTGATGCTATCAAAACGAAATATTGTAAAAACGTAAATTGCATATGTGGACAAAAGTTTAGCCTAGGTCATATATTTTACAGATGTAGCAAAGTACTCCAGTTTCTTCCGAAAAGTTTTAAAGACCGGAATTTTTCTGAAGAAACTTCTCAGAATCTAATGTCGGATCACATTCTTTTGATTGAAATTGTTCAGTCCCTTGTAAATAGTCCAGTCTATAGGTTTATATAATGTCCACTTAGAAGTTGTTTTTTCGTTTGTTGTTGTTTTTTTTTTTTTTGTTTTGTTTGTTTGTTTTTTGGGGGGGGTATTTTTTTTTTTTTTTCTCAGGGGGGGGGGGGGGCTTTTATTTTATTAACTGTTCACATACTTTTCTTTCTTTTTCTACTTGTTTTTGTAATTAACTTGGCCATTTGATGTACCTAAATTGATATCTTTATGCACACACACGCACACACACGCACACACACACACGCACACACACACACACACAACACACACACACACACTCTCTCTCTCTCTCCTCTCTCTCTCTCTCGTATGCTGCACGCCTCACTCACTCACACACACACACACACACCACACACACACACACACACACACACACATTCACACACACACGTGCACACACACACACACACACACACACACACACACAACACACACATTCACACACACACGTGCACACACACACACACACACACACACACACCACACACACACACACACACAGATTCACACACGTGCTCTCACACACACACATTCACACACGTGCACACACACACACGTACACAAACACACACACACACACACATTCACACACACACACACACAGTCATATTCATACGCATTATAAATGACAAAACACAAACTTTTAGTCACACACAAGCATCTGCTTTTCTTCTCTTCTCCCTGTCTCCCTTCGTCTAATATCACTAATAGTGAAAAGACGTAAAATCTAAAAAACGAAACGAAACGCACGCACACACACACACACACACACACACACACAGAGACAGAGAGAGAGAGAGATCGTGCGGCGCGCGCGCACGCACAACACACACAACACACACACACACACACACACACCACACACACACACACACACACACACACAGTATAGAATACTGTGCTTTCGCCAGGTAGCATTCCGACAAGAATTCTTTTTTACGGCGCTCAACTTGCTTCCCTGTGAGTGTTAGCTGGGCCCAGGTTAAAGTACTTCATCATTTTTTTAACTGCCAACTTTTCAAATTGAATACACATTTTGACTGATGATTGATTGAATAACTGACTGACAGATCGATCGACCGTGTGAGTGAGTGAGTGGTTGGTTGGATTTACCGATTGACTGATTGTATCACAAAACACCAAACAGCCAAAACATGTATGGCATTTATTCCATACTCAACAGTGCGAGTTAAAGTGGTAGCTTGTTTGTTCATCGAGTTTAGCTCTTGTATACACTTAAACTCCTACTTAAGGCACATACTTACCGGCTGTTTTTTCTGGTACACGATATATCACACACTGGCTTGCTTGTCGTGGGTCGCCCATCTTGTTGATCTGCACACAAGTCTCCAGTCAGTGGCACGCGCTTTCTATTCAAACCGCAAACATTTTAGCATAATACATCAAGCCACTAATCTTCATTTAGCAAGCTGTTGTTCTCAGGAACTACTGGACTCAGGAAAAGGAGAAATCTAAACTACTACACCAGCCATTATATTGAACTCAAACTAGATCCTGACGCAGAAAAACCTGAGAAATGAAATCCTATGACCACCTCTTTTGGAAAGTCATATGATTGCAGCTGTTCATTATATCTATACTTACACATAAATGGAAAGTAATATGATCCCATGTCCGCCAAAAACCAAGTTTAACTGTTTTCATGTAGGCTTACACACGTCATAGAATACACTTTCATCAGTGTCGACAGCATACTGCAAAAATAAACAGCAGCCACACAATAGGCATAGCAGTGATTGCTGTGTACAAGCTTGTCCCAAAATATTGCCTGCTATGGGTGCATGAATCCCGAGTACTTCTAATCAGTGCCTGCACGCACTGGATGTGTACTGTTACAGACTTCTAATCAGTGCCTGCACGCACTGGATGTGTACTGTTACAGACTTCTAATCAGTGCCTGCAAGCACTGGATTGTACTGTTACAGACTTCTAATCAGTGCCTGCACGCACTGGATGTGTACTGTTACAGACTTCTAATCAGTGCCTGCACGCACTGGATGTGTACTGTTACAGACTTCTAATCAGTGCCTGCACGCACTGGATGTGTACTGTTACAGACGGTACTTCGTGCCTCGTTCAAAACATAAGTATGTAGGGGTATGTGTGGGTATTAATACTTGTATGGATAGATGTGTGCGTGCGTGCGTGCGTGTGTGTGTATGAGTGCGCGCGTGCGTGCGTGCGTGCAGAGGGAGAGAGAGTGTGAGAACAACAGTTATGACAATAAATGAAAGCTTTACTGACAGGGCAAAGCAAGTTTTAATAAATCATTATGTGTGTAGCACGACAACCCTTTTTTTTTTTTTTTGGGGGGGGGGGGGGGGGGCGCTATCTTATCCGAGGTTTTTTCTCTAAATACAAACATTTTTGAAAAGAGAATTTAAAACGAAGTGTGTACTTCTAATATTAAGAAAAGAGCTGTAAACATTTCCCTGATAACGTTTTCTGGCTGTACCGTCACGGGAAAAAATAATTATAGAATAAGACTAATGTAGGAGTAAGAGTAATTTTAGAGTAAAAAAGTACAGATTAAGAGTAATTTAAGAGCTAAAAATTACATAAGCGTTGTGTCAGAGTAAAGAATTTACAGAGTGAGAGTAATATAAGAGTAACGAATTACAGAATAAGAGTAATAGAGTAAGAAAATTACATAAGAAGAGTTATGTCAGAGTAAAGAAGTACAAAAAAAAGAGTAATATAGGAGTCAAGAATTACAATAGTTATGTCAGAGTAAAGAAATACAGAGTAAGACAAATGTACGAGTAAAGAATCACAGATTAAGAGTAATATAAGAGTAAAGAATTACATGACAAGAGTTATGTCAGAGGGGAAAAAATACAGAGTAACAGTAGCCTTATGAAGAGTAAAGGTTACATAAGAGTTATGTCGGAGTAAAGAATTACAGAGTAAGATAAATTTGTAAGAGTAAAGAATTACAGATTAAGAGAAATATTGAGTAAAGAATTACATAACAAGAGTCCATGTTAGAGTAAAGAATTAAAGAGTAAGAGTAACATAAGTACAAGAATAATTATACACAATACATTTTTGCAATGTTTACAACTGTGGAGGGGTGAGAGCTTTTTTGCTTCATCATTTCGAAACAAAGAGCCCCCCCCCCCCAAAAAAAAAAAAAATAATAATAATAATATAAACTAAAATAAAAAACAAAGGAAGAAAAATTGACACCACCTCACAGCATTCTCCTGGGGTGAAGGAACCCACCCCAGTGTTGTCGCCTTTGAAATCATGTTGCCTTGTGATCGTACTTTATCCCGTGGCTTGGGAAGGCACAGTTATGTGATCTAAACATAGGATTTTACTGTAAGGGGATGCAGACTACACAACTAGGAAAAACCCACACTCTACGCGCACGCCACAACACATGTCTATATATGTACAATAAATTTAAACGGGAAAGCTCCAAAAAATTGTGGAAAATTTTTCCAATAAAAAAACGGCCTACTTAAGGTTCACGACGGAACAATCTGCTCCCTTTAAATTAAAGCTACCTCCTTCAAAAACAAAAAGTTTTAAGAAACGTTTTTCAAAAACCATCTGATGTACAGATATTCAGTCCACATTTTTCTTTTCTTTGTCTTGGTTTATCATTAATTTTGTGGTCTCGATTTTTAAAGAAAAAAGTCTTCCTCATTTGTGTTTCTTTTTAATATAGGTTAAACTTTTCTTTTGAATAATTTTGAAGTCTATTTTTAGTGGGCACACGATGAAAAAAAAAAAGTTCTGTCAAACTTGAATTTTTTACCCTCAATAAATATCATTTTGGTTATAACACACACCACACACAACCACACACCACACAACCACACCAACACACACACACACATATTGCAAAAATTTTCAAAATTATTATTGTTTTATTTTTATATTTATTTATTTTATATTTATACCACTTTATGTCACAGCAGATTTCTCTGCATGAAATTCGGGCCCTGCTCTCCCCAGGGAGAGTGGTCGCCACAAGTGCACGCCTACCCATTATTTTTTTTTCCTCAGGGGATGGTGTCTAAACACAAACACCTCTGTGCATGCTGAGATTTTTTTTTATATAATTTTGTCATCCGCTCATACCGGCACACAATGGCCTGCTCCTCCGAAAGGCGGAACAGGGTTTTAACGTGTGCGCAAGATGTTCTGCGTGCGTTCGCACACGGGGCCTCGGTTTATAGTCTCATCCGAATGACTTTGATAATTCAGTTCGATTTTTTCGTCAAACTGGGAAGAAAGGGTTGAGGCTGGGTACGAACCCAGAACCTCACGGTTTCACTTGTTGGCAGGCGAACGTCTTAACCATCCGTCACCTTCTTTCCTTAGAAGGAAGTTGATATTTGTTGATATTTGCTTGTGGTACTAGCTTCTAGCAGCAAATAATCCTTTCACGGGATTATTTTTTGTAAACCCTGTGAAACAGTCTTCCCAGACGGCGGAAGTCTTTTTTTTTTATCTCAACCATAACCTAAAGAATAATTATTCAAGAAGCTGGTTTTTCAAATTTGAATAAAAAAGTGTCTTACTTAAATGATGCCGTTCTCCTAGACCTTTTGGCATCAGGTCTATTCTTGAGAATTTAAAAATTTCGTTCCTCTTTGTCCCACAGGTAAAAAAGAAAACCAAAAAGTGACGCAGATTTTACCATTCTCTAAGTCCATGACGGGGAAACAGGAAGCATACCGGCGGGTTGGACAGCCGGCACTGCCCCGGGAAGTAACCCCGCCCAATCAGCTGCCAAATCATCACACGTTTTCTGGCACCGACGGCAAAATAAAGGCTCATGCTCGCCCACGGTCAAATCAAAGCATTGCTTTCGTTATGTTTTCACATGAAAAAAAAAGGTAGCTGTTGCCGTTTAGGAAGGAAATGAACTTCGAATGAAAAACCCGGGTGAAGGGTCGAGCGACGTCACGAAACTGTCGGGTGCACACCCGGGCTCTAACCTTTTTTTTTTATTTCAAAGATACAATTCAATCAAATATTTATTATCAGTTCTCATTATAACGGTAGAATATCGAACAAAATATGGAAGACTTCAACTGGGGTAAAAATTCATCTTTAAAAAAAATTTCTGGTCAATGACCGGTCTGTCTAGACCCAAAACCTCTATGAAATCCAGCAACCAGCCCGGCTGAACATCCTTTTCTGTACTTTTTAAGGTGGATATGCAATACCTTACTGCACTCTTTTATAAACCACAAAGCGATGGATTTTTTTTTCGAAGTTTTCAAGTACCCAATCAAACAGAAAATAGCTTTCACTTTTTTAACTCTAAGAAAGGAAAGCCGGTAACAATTCGTTTCAAACCTTTTGGGACACAAGGCGAGTAAAAAAGTTTACCAATAATTATAATTTTGTTTATAAACAATGTTTATGGACTCCCCCCTCTCTCTTTCAATCCCTTCACCCTAGATAAATTCTCTCCCCTCTCTCTCTCTCCTTCTCCTCCCTCTCTTCTCTCTCTTCTCTCTCTCTCTTTTCCCCAAACACAGTGTCAAGTCATAACCATGGCCAATAGTACCATTTGGTTTGGGGGTCTGGGATGTTCCACGAAAAAGACAGCACAGTGCCATCTTGAAGAGAACTAACGGGGTATGTGTTAAACTTGACTATAAGAGGGAAATTACTGAAAATGTTCAAGTGTGTGTGTTGTGTGTGGTTGGGTTTGTGTGTTGTGTGTGTGTGTTGTGTGAGGTGTGTGTGTGTGTGTGTGTGTGTGGGGGTGTGTGGTTTTGTGGGTGTGTTTGTGTGGGTGTGCGTGCGTGCGTGTGCCCCTATGCAAGTTCGCTCTGAGTGGACGGTATCTAACACTAACACTTTGTGGCGTAATGTCCAAGATCCCATCACACGGGAGCGAAGAGGGGAGAGAGGAGGAGGGAGAGAGAGGGAGAGGGAGGGGGGAGGGGGGGGGTAGAGAGAGAGAGAGAGAGAGAGAGATGAAGAGAGAGAGGAGAGAGAGAGGAGAGAAGAAGACAGACGGGACAGACAGACAGGACAGAACAGAAAGAGTCCCCACCAAATGTGTTCTGATAAGGAGCATTTGCGAAATTATCAAGTTCCCATCATACTATTATGTCTTCTGATAGTGTTAACTTTGATTCGGAGCGAGCAAAGCGGCGGGTTTGCGTGCTGTTTGGGGCGTGTGTTGCCCGATAATAACTTCAGGTGGATACTATTTATCACTTGTTTTCTTCTAATTTCCTAAACTCTGAACTGTGCTTTCGTCAGTTTAACTGAATTTGTCACCTGTCTGCTTTTGCTTTGCTGTTTTTGAACCTTGTTGGACAACCAAATCCACCTGCTGGGGTGGGTCGAGTCACAACATATAGAACTTCATGCCTTATAATTTTTAACTGGCGTCATAAAACCCACGGAAAATCTGAGCTTCTAAACTGGTATAACTGCGAAATGGGTCAGCTTAAATCGGATAGGTAAACAGCTCTGCAATATGTTTTTAAAAAATTGGAATGAATTTGCACACGCGAAACAATGCTTATTATTAACAATCCGATGCACAAAATCACATTGCCCAAATACACAGTTGTGTTGTTTCTCAAGGTCCATACAGGGAGGATCGCCTTTTCCTTTCCCCAAAACCCCCCTAAAAATTTTACATAAAAGGGGGTGGAAAAGGGTTTTCCCCCGGTAAATTTTCCCCTTTTCAAAAATTTTTAGATTTTTTCGATACTGGGAAAAAAAAAAGCCAGCGGCCCAAAATCAAATGGTGGTTTTTTTTTACACAAAAGTAATTAATGGTAAAAGGGGGTTTTGGGGGGTAGGGCGCAAAACCCGGGAAAGGCAAACGCTTTGGGGTAGGGGAAGAAACAAGCGCCTTTCCTGCAGTAAAACCCCAAAAGGGGCGGGGAAAAAGGGGACTAAGCAGCCCCAGAAAAGGGAGTTTGCCTTTTTTTTTCCCGGAAAAAATTTGGGTGCGTAGTCCCCCTTTTTACAGCTAAAAATTTAAAACTCCTATAAAAAAAAGACGGGGGGGGGGCACTGGGGTTTGGGTTTTCTATGACTGTCCACCTTTGGGGCATGGCAGCTGCGTTTACGCCATTATCTCGTTTCCTATGTTCCGTTATCGTGTTTCCCCAGTATCGGTTTATGCTTTCCTCAGTATCAGCCTTTCGCTTTCCCCTATTTTAAAGCCTTATCGCACCCTCATGTCCCCACCGTTACCCTATAAAAACCCCCCTTTTCGTCGTTATCCTAAATTTATCGCCAAAATTTATTTTTCGTTATCCAAAAGTATAGCTTTATCGTCGTTACTCATGTATCCCCATTATCGCGTTATCCCATGTATAAACCATTATCGTCTTTCCCCCTCACTTTTTCCCCCGTTATCGTCGTTTTCCTCATTTAAAATGTCTCCCCTCTGTATCAGCCTAATCGCGACCTCATGTATCACCCTTTATCGTCTTTTTTCCCAGGTATCAGCCTTCTCTTTTTTTCCTCATTATCAGCCATTATGTCGTTACTCATTATCCTTTTATCGTGTTATCCTCATGTATCACCCGTTATCGCTTTTACCTTTTCTGTATCACCCGTTCAGGTGCACATAATTGTATTGCACAAAATTTTTGCCCTTTTTTTCCCCGCTAAGAATTTTCCAGGGATTTCGCTTTGGGTTTTTTTGGGGTGCATAAGGGGTTTTTGCAACAGTCCCTTGGACCCCGCGTGGGGGTCCCCCCCACACTTTTTTCGGCCCCGTCGTGGGTTCCCTTTTTTTTATTGTGACAGGAAAGTATTAAAAACAAAAAACCCTTGAAATGGTACAAAAAAATTCTAGTAAATTTAAAAAAGTTTGTATATTTAAAACTTTTATTCCCAATTTCTTGGGTATGCAAAAATAGGCCCCAAAGGTTTTCCCCCTAAAATACGTAAAAAAAAAGAATCGAAAAAAAAAGCTGTGTAACCCCCTTTATAAAAAGGGCCCCGGAAAAAATTTTTTCATTTTCCCCAACGACAGGTAAACCCTTTTTATTGAGAAATTTTGTTTTACTTTTTTTATCAATTAAAAAATGAATGCACCTAAGCACAAAAAACAGAATGGGTTTTAAACTTTTCTTTTGAAAAAAGTTTCAAGTGACTTTGCATTATCTGCCTTGGGGACTGCGCTTTTTTTAAAGGGGGAAAATGATTTTGAAAATTTTTTAATTCCCCAAAGGACGTCTTTTATTAATTTGGGGGGGAATTTTTTTTTAAATTTTTGCGGTTTACGTTTTTTGGGAAATGCTCTTTATTTTTCCTCCAAAAAAAACAAAATTTTCAAAAGAAAAACCTAACGGTCTTCTTTCTTCCACTCTCCCTTTTCAAACATTTACCTTTTTTTTCATCATCCTTTTTCCCGAAAAAATATCTTTAAGAGTTTAAAAAAAAATTAAAACTTTAAAAATGGATGTTCTTTTTTTCACATGAAGGAGGGGGGGGGAACAACGAAGAAGGTGTGCCCCTTTTCATGTTCAATCTCACTTTTTGTTTCTTCCCTTTGTGGCCTATATGGAAAACCCTCCTCGTCCCCCACTGAAAAAAACGCCAAAATCTTGTTCATCGTTTCCTCCATATTTTTTCTAAACCACATTTAAATCTGTTTCAGATGATTTCTTTGTCGGGGGGGGGAAATACGTGGGGGGGGGGGGGGGGGGGGGGGGGGTTGCGAGATTACGGGGTTTTTTTTCTTTTTAAAAAGACTTTTTGGAGAAGAGAAAAACTTTATGTACGAAAATGTTAAAAACCCGAATCTAAAAAAAAAACTAAAATTTTTATTTTGGAAAATGTCGGTTGTACCCCTTTCCAAAACCAGAGAGTAATTCAATTTTTTACAATTTTGCATCTTAAAAGGGGGGGGGACGAGAGATTTTGCCTTTCCCAAACTCGTGTGTGTGTGTGTGTGTGTGTGGTGTGTGTGGGGTGTGTGTGTGGGGGAGTGTGTGTGTTTTTTTTAATTTTTCATGCGTGCAAGAATGCAAAAAAGGGTTTTTTGGGTTTTTAAAAACCCAAAAGGTGGTTTGTTATGTATTTATCCCTTTGAGTGAGGGGGAAAATTTAAAAAAAAAAAATTTGAATAGAATAACCTCACCTATTTTTTCCCCTTTTTTATAAATCTTAAACCCAAATTCGGACCCATATAATTTTTTTTTTAAAAAAAAGGGGGGAAAAGGGGGGGGGGGGGTTTAAAACCCCCTTTTAAAAAAAAACAAACTCTAACCAAAAAATTTTTTAAAAAAAATTTTTTAACAGGGTTTTTAAAAATAAATTTTTTTACTTTTTTAAAAATAAAAAAAATTATCGGCCAATAATTTTTTAAAAAGACATTACTGAAAACGTTTTTTAGGGGAGTACTTAAAAAAAGGGGGGTTTAAGTTTTTTCCCCGTTGAAAAATTATATGTCAAAGGGGGATAAATCGGGGGCCCCTTTACATTTTATTTTTTTAAAAAAATTTTTTGTTCAAAAAAAGGGGGCCATTTAAAAAACAAAAGTATCGGGCCCTTTTTAACAGCCCCGTTATAATAAGGGGACCTCTGTCACATCTAAAGGGGCTGTTTTTGGGGAAAAATTTTTTTGTAAATTATAAAAAGGGTTTCCCCCAAAAAGGGGTTTTTCCAGAAAAAAGGTTCCCCCCCTGATTACAAATTTTTTAAAATTTAGAGGTGTTGTTTTTTTTTGAAACCAATGTCCTTTGGGGAGCACTTTTGGGGAAAATTTTCCCCGCCCTTTTTTTTTCCATAAAACCGAAATTTTTTGGGGGGAACCCCCGCAAAAGGAAATTTTGGGAAAAACCCCGGGGAAAGAAAAAAAGGGGGGTACAAAAAATTTTAAATTTTTTAATGTTTTAATTTTTCCCCCCTTTTTTCTTTTGTAAAAAAAATTTTTTTTGCTTCCAAAAATAGATTTAGAATCAATGCAAAACATCTTTATACATACATATTCATTGGAAAATTTAAATTTTTTTAAAAAAAAACCCCCCTTAAACCCCCGGGGTAAAAATTTTTGCAGAAAATATAGAATAATTTTTTCCTTTTTATAAAAATTTTTCTATCTTTATTGTTGAAACTACAAAACGGGGTTTCCCGCCTGCCCCCCTTTAATACAAAACCCCCCCTTTTTAGAAAAAAAATTTAAAAAAAATCACGGGGGGTGGGGGGTGTGGGGGGTTTGTGTGTGTGTGTGTGTGTGTGTGGTGTGTGTGTTTTTTGTGTGTGTGTGTGTGGCGTGCGGTCTTTCCCCCCTATAAAACCCGCCTTAAATCCCCTTTTTTAAGACTTTAGAACAAACACTTTTCAAAAAACGCACCACCCCCTGCGCCGCGCGCGGCGCGCCACACACACCACACACCAAAACACACAAAAACCCCACCCACCCCTAAAACACAAAAATTTGGGGAAACTTTTAAAAGGGAAATTAAATAAAAAAACACACACAAAACACCACCACCACCACCACCCCACCACCACCACACACACCCCCCACCGACCCCCAAAAACCCCCCAAAGCCCCCAAAAATTTTTTTTTTAAAAAACCCCTTTAAAAAGAATATTTTTTAAATTTGTAGTGTAGTAGTAGAAAAAAATGTAGTAGTATTAGGGGGGGGGGTTTTTTGTGGTTGGGGTGGGGTAGTAGTAGTAGGGGGGTTTGGGGGGTTTTGGGGGGGCCCCTAGTTTTGGGAAAATGGGAATTTTTCCTCAGTCCCTTTAGGGGAGCGGCCCCAAAACCTGGGTAAGAAAGTATGGGGGCAAGCCGTTACCCACCCCGCAGACCCCCCCCCCCCCCCCCTCCACCCACTGGGGAAAAAACCCCTTGGAAAGGAAAAGGGCCGATACGGGGGGTTTCCCCCCTTTTTCCGTCGCAGGGGCCACCAGAACTTTTTCCATATGGGCCCACAGCCCCGGCCCCCCCGGGACCCAACCCCTTTTCCCCAATTTTTTTTCCCCAGGGATGGGTCAAAAAACACACCTGTATGCATGCTGGTTTTTTTTTTTAAAAGTTTTTTTCATCTGCCCCCCCCGGGGAAAAAAAGGGGGCCCCCCCTTTCCCAAAGGCGGAACGGGGTTTTAACGGGGGCGCAAGATGTTCTGCGTGCGTTCGAAAAGGGGGCCCCCGGGGTTTCCCCGCCCCCAACGGAAGGGGTCCAAAAGCTTAAAAAAGGGTTTGAATTTTTGTGCTATGGGCCTAACCTAGGGGGACCCCTTTTTTTGATTTTCCCCTTTTTTAAAAGAAGGGGGAAAAAAAAAGATGTTTTATTTTTATTGGATCCCCCAAAAAACCTCGTCCAAAAATTTTGGGGGAAAATTTTTTGCATAAGAAAAATGAAGTTTTCTGGTAACTGGTTAAGATATAAAATTTGGGTTTTTGGGGTCTTAAACCCAAAAAGTTTTTCTTATTGGGGGAAAAGAAAACAAAACGTCTTTTTTCTTCTTTTATTTTTTTTTGGGGGATTGATGCAATCAGTATTATCGGGGAACCCCGGGCCCCCTTTTTATTCTTCTTTGTTCTCTTCAACTTTTCTATTTTTGCGTTTTTTTGGTTTTAGACCCCTTAAAAACCCCCCAGGGGACTCTGATATTGACATACAATGAAAAAAAAGGGGGAAAATCGAAACGTCATTGGGGTTTTTGATGCCCTGTCCGATTTGAAAATATTTTGACTACTTAAAAGTTTGGACAATGGACAATTTTAGAAAAAAAAAGACACAGGCTCGCATTTTTTTTATACCAGCACTTAAAAAAAAAAAAATCGTATTTCTTGGTTTTAAAATTTCCCCCGTTTACCCCCCCCCCCCCCCCCCCCCCCTTTTTTCCTTTTTTCAAAATTTTTTTGGCTTTTTTTCTAAATTCAAAAAAAGTTCCATGTTTCTTTTTCGGGTCATACTTTGTGTTGACTCGAAGTCGGTTTTGTAAAAATCTGAAATCCCCCAAACTTCATTCACCTCCAAAAAAAAAAAGGGGTTTTCCCGTTTCATTTTTTTTGGATACCTTCTCACGCTGGGTTTGTTCAAAAGAGGGGGCTGAGAGTTGCAAAAAAGGGGGGGAAGGGGTAAAAAAGGGATCTTTTGAACTGAAATTTCCCTTAAAAAAACAAAGAGATACCGAAAAATTAGGGGCAAACATCAGGGGGGGAATTTAAAAAAAAATCGGGGCAATTCAAAGGGGGGTTTTTTTTAAAGGTCGTCGGGGTTTTCTGCCCAATTTCTTGTTTTTTTGGCCCTTTTTTTAAAAATATTTAAGCTTTCTAACTGTAAAAAGGGTTTTAAATTCATTATTTTTTTTAAAATGAAATTTTAAAAAAACATTCCTTACTAAATTTTGAAAAAAGGGGCAGATGTCTGTGTGCAATCATATTTCAAAAACTCAAAAACATTTTTTTGGGGGCCCCCAATTTTTTAAAACCTTTTTTTTCCTTTTAAATTTTTTGAGCAGTCTCTGGAAAATTTTTTTTAAAATTTAAAGAAAGGGGCCCTTTTCCTTGTTGGATGCTTATGCACAGCCCACTTTTTATTTATTGTAGTTAAAAATTTTTATGGGGTTAAAAAATTTTCCCACTTTTTTTTGATTTCAATTTTGCTCCTGTTTTTAAGCGTTTTTTTTAAAATTTTTTTTTAAAAAAGGGTACCAAAAAAACCCCCAATTTAAAAATCTTTGACTTTTTCCCCCTTTCCCAAAACCCCCTTCCCCCTCACTTCAATAACTTCCATTACACTTTCCACTTTTTTCGTCAAAAAACACTTAGATGAACAGACTTTAAAATTTGGGGAAAACAACAACAACAACAACAACAAAAAACAAAAAAACCCCAAAAAAACCCCAAAAAAAAAACACCCCAAAAACACACACAAAAAACCCCCACACAAACACACACCCCCAAAAAAACCCCCACACACAACAAAAAAACACACCCCCCAAAAATGATTTTTAACCCTTATTACCTCAGTGTGCTCCCCTCCCCCCAAAAATTTTCCCCCTTTGGATGAAAAATTTTAAACCCCAGGCCCCGTGTGCGAACGCACGCCCCCCCAAACTTGCGCACACGTTAAATCCTTTTTTCCCCTTTTCGTAAAGGGGGCCCCCGGGGTTTTTACTTTTGGGGGCCCGATGATATTTAAAAAACCCCGCATAAAAAAGGGGGGGGCTGGATGTAAAAAAGCACAAGGGGGGCCCTTTTTTTCCCAAATTTTCCTCGATATAAAAGATTAAAATTAAAATAATAAAAAAACAACACACACACCCCCCACACACACACACACCCCCCACACACACACACACCAAAAAGCGAGAGAAAGGGGGAAAAGGGGGAAAAGGGGGGGGAAAGGGGCAGACACACAGAAAGAGGTAGAGAAAACACACACCACCACCCCCCACACCCCCCAAAACACACCCCAAAACACACACCCCCCAACCCCCAAAAACACCACCGAGAAAAAGAGAAGAGGGGGAAAGGGGGGGAAGACGACAAAAAAAAAAAGGGGGAAAAGAGAAACAGACAGACGGACGGACCGACCGGGGCCGACCGGCCCCCCGCAGACAGAGGGGGCAGTGGTTTTTGGGAAAAAAAAACTGCCCCTTTAATGCGCAGGGTCCATGATCAAATTGTTTTTAAAGCCGAACGTTCCCAAACCAGGGGGAGGGGGGGGGGTGGGTTTCCCCCCCTCGCAGATGACAGAAAAACAGGAAAAACCCCCGTCCCAAAAAAATTTAACGCACGTTAAAAAAACCAAAACAGCCTTTTGCAGTTCCCCTTTTTAAAAAAAGTGTGGGGAAAAAATAAAAAAGGGCGACGGGCGAAAAATTTGGTCAGCACAGACACTAAATTTTAGGCCCCCGCACACACAGCTTTTAAAATTTTTATCAAAGACGCTGAATATCAGACCCAAAAAAAACAGTCAATATCAGTCAAAAAAGGGGGAAAAGGGGGAAACCCCTTTTTTCAAAAACAGACAGCTAAACTTTGATCAACCCCCGCGGCTTTTTTATCAGATCAACACAGAGAGCTCAATATCAATCAACACAGAAAAACTCAATATCGATCAACCAGAAAATCAAATTTTTAGATCAAAAACAGCTCAATATAGATCAGCACCGACGTGGGTGCAAATGTACGAAAAAAATTTTGGGGGGGACTTTTTGCGATAATTATACAAATTAAAAAAACCCCCTTTAAAAAAAAGACTAGGAATGCTTTAGATCAATCCCCCTTTAACAAAAAGGGGGAAAAAATTTAAAAAAGGGGAAAAATTTTTAAAAAAATTTACTAATTTTAAACATTCCTCAATGAATGCATGATTTTTTCAAAAAAAAAAGCTTAAAAAGGGACGTTTTTTTAAAAACAAAAAACGGGACCAATCAATCCAATCACTTAAAATTTTTGTATGAAGCTATTTTAAAAAAAAAAAATTTTTGGGGGAAAAAATCAACCAATCGTTTTGATTTGAGCATAAAGCTTAAAAAAATTAAAAAAAAAAAAAAAAAAACACCCCAAAAAAAATTTTTTTAAACCAAAAACCCCCCTATTTAACCAAAAAAATGAAAATTTTTAAAAAAAAATGGGGAAAAAATTTTTCCAATCAAAAAAAAAGCTATAAAATGTTAGGGAATATCGGGGAAAAAAAAAAAACATGTAAAAAAAAAAAAAAACCAACAGAAAAGAAAAAGGTTGGACAGGACAGAACGAAAGAGGGAGAGAAAGTTTTTAAGGTGAGAGAGAGAGAGAGAGGGGGAGAGAGGGGAGAAGAGAGAGGGGGGGAGGGAAGAGAAGGGGGAGGGGAGGGGGAGAAAAGAGAGAGAACAAAAACAGACAGGGCAGGGCAGACAGGGCAGACAGCCCGACAACAAAAGACAAAAGGCGGGGAAAAAAGAGAAAAGGGGGGGGGGAGAGAGAGAGAGAGAGAGAGGGGGGGGAGGGGGGGAGGGGGCGGGGGCTGTTATCCTTTTCAGTCCTGAAGAGGGTAAGAAGAAATGGACAAAGAAAAGAGAAAAAGAGGGAAAAAAAGTGAAAAAAGGGGGGGGGGGGGGACAAGAGGAGGTTTTGGGGAAAGGAGAGAAAAAGAAAAGGGCAGGGAAAAAAACAAGAACTACAATTATGCAAGTTAGAAAAACTTATGTCAAGTGAGGGAAAATCATAATATACACAAAAATTATACAAAAGGGGTTTTTTTTTTTAAAACTGAGATCTAATGTTTAAAACCCCCACAGTTCAGTGGGGAAAAAAAAAACGTTTTTACAAAAAGACAGACAGAAATATTTTGGGGGGAAAAAAAGGGAAAAAAGGGGGGAAGGGGGGGAAAAAAAAAATGGGAGAGGGGGGGAGGGAGAGGAAGGTTAGGGAGAGGAAGAGTGAGGTAGAGAGGAGGGAAAAGGGGGGGGGGGAAAGGGGAAAGGGGGGAGAGAGAAGAAGGGGGAGAGGGAGAGAGGGGAGGGGAGGATAGAGAAGGGGGAGAGAGAGAGAGAAGAGGAGGGGAAGAAAGAAGGGGGAAAAAAAGACAAGACAAGACAAGACAAGACAAGAAAAACAAATTCTTTTTTTCGAGGGATAATAATAAGCCCCCCATGTGTTTTTTTAAAAACCATTTTCCCCCCCCTCTTCAGGGATAACATCAAAAAAAAAAAGATACAAAAATTTTAAAAAAAAATATATGCAGTACCAAACACAAAAAAGGGAAAAAAAAAAATTTTATTAAAAAGGGGGAATTAAAAAAGCACTCATTAAAAAGACGAAAATCAAAAAATCACAATAAAAATGATTTTGATTATAGATGAAAAGGGGAAGCTTTTAAAAAAGAAAAACCCAAAAAAGGGAAATAAAAAAAAAAAACAGCTTAGCAACCAAGAAAAGTCCACCCAAAAAAAATTTAGCTACAACATTTTTTAAAAATTTATAAAAAAAAAAAGAACTAAAAAAGGGAAATAAAATTTAAAAAAATGATTATAATGATAACAATAAGAATAATATCAAAAAAAAGTAAAAAATAGTTTTATAAAAATACACTTTTAAAAATACTCCTAAACTTTTTTTACACACCCCCCCCCCACCGACCCCCACCCCGCAACCACCACCACCACCACCACAACACACACACACAAAACATACATACATAATACATCCCAAACATACAAACATACTACATACATACTTTTCATAAATACAAAACCCCTCACTCACGAAAAGCACGCCGCCGAAAAAACCCCCAACCACCCAAAACCCCACACAAAAAACCACACACACACCACACCCCAAACCACACAAAAACACACACACACACAAAACACCCCACACACACAACACACACACACACCCCAACACACACACACCTTACTCACCCCCTTTTTTTTTTTAAGCCCCATACCCGGGGAGGCGCACATGTACTTGAGGGTGGTGGGGGGGTTTTTTTTTTTTTTTAAAAAAAAAAAAAAATTTCATAAAAAAAAAAGGGGAAAAAAAAAAATTTTAAAAAATCAATCAGGTGACAATTTTTATCCTTTTTTTCCCCTTTTATTTCCCCTATAAAAAAAAAGAAGAAAAAAAAGCAAACAGCAAATTTAAAAAAAAAAAAAAAAAACAAGAACAAAACATCAAAAATTTTAGGTACAAACCTTTTCCCAATGCCAAAAAAATTTTTTTAAACCCCAATATTTTAAAACCCGGGGGGGTGAAAAAAAAAAAACAATTATCCACCCACACCACACACCCCAAACCCCCCACACAAAAACCCCCCCAACCCCCAACCCCCCACAAAAAACTCAAAAATTCGCGCCCCCTGTAAAACAATAAAACTTAAAATTTTTTAAAAGGAAAATATTTTTCCTTTAAATTTTTAAAAAATCATGTAACGGAACACAAAAGGAACATCCGCAAAAAGGAAATATATTGGGGCATTCATTTCTTTTTACCTGAAATTTATTGATTATGCTTTTTGGTCAAAAAAAATTTTATGTTCAAAAAACCCTTTTTTAAAAGCTCCACCACATAATGAACGGGGTGCACTGAGGTCAATTTTAAAATTTTTTTACATTGGGGTTTTTTAAAGTGCAATAAAGTGGCTATCAAAAACAAAAAACAGATTGAAAATCCCCGGGGGAAATTTTGTGCAAAATTATTAAAAATTGAAATGATTTGACTGCGGATGGGACAAAAAAAGAAACGGCAAGTTTTTTTTTAGTAAAAAGGGTTTTCCCCCCAAAGAGTTTTTTTTGGGGGTTTTTAAACCCCCATTTAAAAAAAAAAAAGGGGAAAAAAAAAAAGCCCTTTAAAAATTTTATTATAAGGTAAAAAAAGATTAGTTTTTTTAAAAAAAAATAAAAAAACCCCAAAAATTTTTAAACCCCTTGGGCCCCCCCCGCCTTTTAAAAAGGGGGCCCCCCCCCAAAAAAATTTTTAATTGCTAAGGACTCATTTCGTTTTGGGGGAAAAACCACAATTTTTGTAATTTAAAAAAGGACATAGTTATTTTTGTTACTTGGGAAAAAATTTAAAAATTATACAAAATCCAAATTTTTTTTTAACACATGAATTATTAAATAGTACAAAAATTGAATAAGGTAAATTTTTTAAAAGGATGGTTTTAAAAAGTTTTGGCAACGAGAGAGGAGTGGGAAAAAAGAGGGGAAAAGAGTAAAAGAGAGAGAAGGGGGGGTTTGAGAGGAAGAGAGAGAGAGAGAGAGATAGAGAGAGGGGAGAGAGAGAGAGAAGAGAGAGAGGAAAAGAGAAGGGGGAGGGAAAAGGGGGAGAGGGAGCGAGGAGAGGGAGCGAGCGAGGAGGGAGGAAGAGGAGGAAAGGGGGGAGAGGGGGAGAGAGAGAGAGAGGAAAGGGGGAAAAAAGAGGGGGAAGAGAGGAGAGAGGAGAGAGAGAGAGGAAAGGGGGAAAGCCATAGTGGGGGGGGGGGAGTGGGTTTTGGGAAAGAGTTTTTAAAAAAAAAAATTAACATCCCCCTTTTTCTTTTGGGAATTTTAATAAAAATACCCCCATTAAAATTACTTTTTTAAAAAAATATTAAAAATTAACCTTTGAAATTAGTTAAAAAAAAATTTAAAAAAATTTTTTTTGGGGAAAACATTTAAAAACAATAAAACAAAAAATCATTTTTCCCCCCCACCCCCACACCACACACACACACCAACACACACACAACACACACACACAGAGGAAGAGAGGAAAGGGGGAGAATTTTTTTATATCCAACAGGGTGAGTACTGGTTCATTAGTTTTTTTTTTCCCCAAATGCATTAGGGGATTTTTTTAAGGGCGACAAAATTTATGGTGCTGTTTTTAAATTTAATGGGAAAAGGGGTTTTTCCCCAAAACAAAGGTGGTATAGTAAACTGGACTTTTAAAAAGTCTATTTTTGGGGTTGGGATAAAATTGGGTTTTCAGTATTTTGGAATGATTCATTGGGAAATTAACTCTTTAAAGGGTGTGGGGACAGCTCCTGCCATTTTTTAAACAACAGGGGGTTTCCCTTGTTTTATTTTTAGTCTTTGTTTTTAGGGGGGGGGAAAACTTAAAATGAGTGAAATCCACCTTTAAGTAATGTTTTTTCTTCAGGAGGAAAGTTTAAGCAGTTTTTACAGACCTTTTTAAAAGGGGGTTTATAGTTTTGCCACTGGCAGAATCCCATTTTGGGGTTGAGGCAAATTTGACATTGAGGATGTTTTATAAGCTTGAAAGAATAAAAACCTTGGGGAAAGGCATTCAAGGAAGGGTTTAATTTTAGTCCCAAAATTTGGGATACTCTTTGGGAGAGGGAGAGAGAGAGAGGAAAAGAGAGAGAGAGAGGAGAGAGAGA
>JASPKP010007033.1:0-7500 GCA_030674155.1 Stramonita haemastoma
GTTCCATTGTGTTAACACACCACAGACAGAGCACTTGAAGTATTCCATTGTTTTTACACACAAAAGACACAGTAGGCTACTTGAACAATTTCATTGTTTTTACACACAAAAGACACAGTACTTGAATTATTCTATATGTTTTACACACAAAAAACACAGTACTTGAACTATTCTATCGTTTTTACACATAAAACATATAGTACTTGAACAATTCTATTGTTTTTACACATAAAACACATAGTGCTTGAACAATTATATTGTGAGGCTTGTAATGATGAAGAATAGCCACTGCTGAGAACGGGTTGGTTTAACAGAGGTTTATTCAGAAAAGAGATATATTGTACACAGACACATCTAGAGCAGCAACAAATTTATAACCTATAGTACACTCCACCCTCAAACACAACAACACTTATTTGGTAGCTGAAAAAAACATTATCACAACAAATCAATCATATTGGAACACGTAATCAATAATTTTATTTATAAACCAAAGAGATAATTTCTAAACTAGTTGCCTTTACACTTTGTGAAACCTCATATTTGCAAATTGATATTTCATAATTATGATATTTAAGGTAAAAAAGAAAAGAAAGGAGAAGAAAACGAGACACAGTAAGAAAAGAAAGAAAAAACAGGATGAACAAAAGGTGAGTTCAGGGACGTGGAGGAAATATCAGCTTGTCACATGTGTCACAGCTTCTTCAGATGGCTGTGTCTGGTTAATCACAATTATTATCATTTGCAAAATTCATTCCAAACCTGTGAAAGTGGAATGTGAAGTCCCCTATAGCTCAGTTCCAGGCCGGCAGTTTTCACTTTCTACACTGCTGCATTTTCACATAATTATGAGAAACGTTCCTCAGACTGATCATCATGTTTATGCTGATGATTCTCACACCCATGTTAGTGATTCTCCTGAAATTTGACCATCACCTCTTGACAAGTACCTTCACGATGTAAAAACTGGATGATTCACAATATATATATATATATATATATATATATATATATATATATATATATATATATATATATATATATATATATATATATACAAACAATCAGCAATTGTCATTACGTAATTATGTATATATAATTATATACAGTGATCCGCTGACCCTGGCTCGAAACTCGTTCAAGGTGATTTTCCCTTTGGAGTTAACATCAGTGCCGACTCCACTTCCACCAAAAAAAACCTTCAGATAAGACTATAAACCGAGGTCCCGTGCGCGAACGCATGCAGAACAACTTGCACACACGTTAAAACTTGTCCCATTCTTTGAAAGAGTAGGCCATTGTGTGCCAGTCCAAACGGATGACCAAATTTACAAAACTGCATACACACGGGGACTGGTCGACGTAAAAAAAAAAAACCCAAAAGCACATGAGTGCTTATTCCATTATCCTTGGAAAAAGGTAATAGTAAAAAAGAAAAAGAAATAAAAAAAAGTAAGTTGCTTGAGTTTCGGCTCCTTGTGGAGCCTCATCAGAGGTCTCGGCAAAGGCAATGCTTCTCACAACAAGTAGGGGGTTATACAGGAATAAAAAAGTCCAAGGTGCCATCGAAAACCTGGGATTTTAGAAAAAAAAACCAGGACAAACCTGGGAATATATCTTAAAGTGATGTTAGGCTGAAAGAATGAACAATCTGTGTTGCATACTGTATTACACTAACATTTTGCAACAAAACAAAGAAAAAACAAACAATCAAGTGTTGCATCATCAGGTATGCAGAAAATGACAGTATATATACAAAAATCGAACAAAAAATTGCAACGGTATGATATAAAATGACATTATATATATATATATATATATATATATATATATATATATATATATATATATATATATATATATATATACACCAATACACCAATTATAAAGGTAGTCAAGCTTTACTAAAGGACAGCCAAATATTGTCTGTATATGAGGCAATCCACGCTGAGAAATGGTCTTTGGTCTCATTATTTTTCATGCTGTTTACAGTGCCATGGAACACAAAGGCCATGTCAGGGCTGTCTCCCTCTTCAGTTCAAAACATCACAGGAACAGTTCCCCCAGTTCCAAACCAATTGTGCCAACCCACTGAACACCCCAAATTACCAGTCTCCAACAATACCTCACACAAAAGACGTAGTGCTGAAGTGTTCCATTGTGTTAACACACGAAAGACAGAGCACTTGAAGTATTCCATTGTTTTTACACACAAAAGACACAGTAGGCTACTTGAACAATTTCATTGTTTTTACACACAAAAGACACAGTACTTGAATTATTCTATATGTTTTACACACAAAAAACATAGTACTTGAACTGTTCTATATGTTTTACACACAAAAGATATAGTATTTGAACTATTCTATTGTTTTTTACAAATAAAACATATAGTACTTGAACAATTATATTGTTTTTACACATAAAACACATAGTACTTGAACAATTATATTGTTTTTACACACAAAAGACACAGTACTTGAACAATTCTATTGTTTTTACACATAAAACACATAGTACTTGAACAATTTCATTGTTTTTACACACAAAAGACAGTACTTGAACTATTCCATATGTTTTACACACAAAAGACACAGTACTTGAACAATTTCCTTGTTTTTACACACAAAAGACACAGTACTTGAAATATTCTATATGTTTTACACACAAAAGACACAGCACTTGAACTATTTCATATGTTTAACACACAAAAGACAGTACTTGAACAAATAAAAGTAGGCTATGTTAGTGTTGTCATTTTGCTGAATACAATTATAAGCAGGTTACAAAAAAGCACACAAAGATAACAAAGGCTTTCGATAAATAAAAAATGAAATGTTATAGGCAAAAAACACTGCAAAATCCTATGCTATTCCAATCCCAGTAATTATAATTCAGTAGTCACACACACAAAACAAAACAGGCAAACTGTAATATGTATACAGAGAGAAAAAAAAAAGACAGGAAAAAAATTCTATACAAATTCTATTCTATACAGGAGAAAGAACTGTGTGGTGGTGGAGAGAGAGAGAGAGAGAGAGAGAGAGAGAGAGAGAGAGAGAGAGAGAGAGAGAGAGAGAGAGAGAGAGAGAGAGAGAGAGAGAGGAGAGAGAGAGAGAGAGAGAGAAAGATACAGAAAAAGTCAGAAACAGAGCATAGATATGGGAAAGAACCTGACACCTTGTCTTGTGTGTCTGCAGTGATACTAGACACCATTCCCGACATGAACAATATTGACAAATAACATAGAAAGAAACACAAGCTGTTAATCAAAACCTAATCCTTTATCCTCAAACGGCTTTGCAGGAAATGTATCTAATAACTTTAAAAAAAAGGTTAGCCCTTCTTGTTACATTTCTATTACCTGTTGTGAGAAGCATTACCATTGACCTGACCTGACTCAAACTTCTGACTTTTGACCTGGAGCTGACTTAGATATGTCATCCTGGTAGTCAAAAATGAGACCTGTGTCATTGAAGGGCATCAAGGGTTCTGCCAGTTTCTTGAGTGAGCGTTCAATGTCCTCTGATCCTCCTTGGCAGTCTGGCCTGGTCCTAGGTAAGGCCTGCACAAAAATCCCAGAATTGTCCTGGTTTTACGTGTGTGTTCATTCCTGAATTATCCTAGTTTTACGTGCGGTCCACTCCAGAATTATCCTGAATTTATGTGTGTAATAACTCCTGAATTGTCCTAGTTTTACGTGTGTGTCCATTCCAGAATTATCCTAAATTTATATGTGTGATCACTCCAGAATTGTCCTGGTTTTACGTGTGTGTTCACTCCAGAACTGTCCTGGTTTTACGTGTGTTTTCACTCCAGAATTGTCCTGGTTTTACGTGTGTAATAACTCGAGAATTGTCGTGGTTTTACGTGTGTAATAACTCCAGAATTGTCCTGGTTTTACGTGTGTAATAACTCCAGAATTGTCCTGGTTTTACGTGTGTAATAACTCCAGAATTATCCTGGTTTTACGTGTGTAATAACTCCAGAATTGTCCTGGTTTTACGTGTGTGTCCTATCCTGCCTTGTCATGGTACTTTTAGTTGAGGAATGTAGGCAGTTTTCAGGACTCGTTTCGGGAAATGGGTATGGACATTTTGTATAAAATCAAAGCTTCACTTCACTTGACGTCTCTGTTCACTTCTGGAGAAGTGTTACAGCTCTGTAAAGTTGTTTTTTTTTTTTACAGGTGTTGTGCCCTGAACAAGTTCAACCTGAGGGAGCCCATTTCTGTCCAGGCAGTAGAATGCATGCTTGGTATATTTGTTCATTTAGCTCACTGGGTATAGCTGTTCAACTTTTGCAGGAAAAGTGAGGGGAGTTCTACCGTGGGTGCAAGATGTTTTATGTGATTTCCCAATGATGACCCTGGTCTATATCTTGTGTAACAGATTTTCAGGAGAATGGAACAGCCATCAGTGGTAGATCCTGCAGGAAAAGGGTTTCTGGCACCACTGGTTCTGTGGAAAACTCATAGCCAAGGCCTAAGCTGTCATCAGTTCACAGCTTCGACAGTCCAACAACAAGGCCATTCTGCCCCTATACAAATCTGACAGTTCCCCTGTACATAAACGAAGTTCTGTATTAAGAGATGGGCATGCAAGTTAAAGCAATGTTACTGCATTAGGTAAACGAATTCTGTGGTATACTTATCTTCTACAAACCAATGGTAATGTTAATGCATTATTTAAACTAAATCTATGGCATACCTATCTTCTACAAACCAATGGTAATGTTACTGCACTATTTAAACCAAATCTATGGTACACTTCTATTCTCCGTCAAACCAATGGTAATGTTACTGCACTATTTAAACAAAATCTATGGTATACTTATCTTCTACAAACCACGGGTAATGTTACTGCATTAAATGTACAAAAAAAAGGTAAAGGTGTCCCATAACCTGTGTGATTTTACGGGAGCAAGGACTCAGAAAACTCAGCTTCTGTAGGGGCCAGCATATTGAAGGTAGCGCCCATCTCCTCTCCCTCGCTGCTTTACCTTCCCTGACCTAAAGAGGGCAGGTACCCATTTACAGCTGGGGGGACTGGGGGAACTGTACTGAAGCCAAAGCGCGTAAACGGTCATCCATCCAATAGGCAACCACGCTCGATGCTGCTTAACCTTGGCTATGGGAAAGCGAGCTTCTGACCACTAAGCAATTCTGTCCCCTGCATTAATTAAACCAGTCTATAGCATAATCCTCTTCTTCTATAAACCAAGGGTAATGTCAATGCATTAATTAAACCAAATCTATGGTGTACTCCTATTCTCTTTCAAACCAAGTGTTCTTCAAGCAACTTTTTTTGGGCTGCAAACAAACCAAACAGCAAGTCTATTGCAAACCACAACTGTGCTGCATGTAAACCAAGTTCACTGTCAACAGCTGTCTTGTTTGTAAACCTAGTCTACTGTAAACGAGTGTCTTGCGTGCATATCAACAAAGTCCGCTGTAAACAGCTGTTCTGTGTCCATGCAAAGCAGGGGTCACTTGGATCAAAGGCGACATCAACAAGACCCTTCATAAAGGAACTAGCAAACCACTTACACAAGCAGGATACATTGTAAAACATACCCTAAACCAGGAAACCCCTCACATAAGCAGGGTACATTGTAAAACATACCCCAAACCAGGAAACCCCTCACATAAGCAGGGTACATTGTAAAACACACCCCAAACCAGGAAACCCCTCACATAAGCAGGGTACATTGTAAAACATACCCCAAACCAGGAAACCCCTCACATAAGCAGGGTACATTGTAAAACATACCCTAAACCAGGAAACCCCTCACATAAGCAGGGTACATTGTAAAACATACCCCAAACCAGGAAACCCCTCACATAAGCAGGGTACATTGTAAAACATACCCCAAACCAGGAAACCCCTCACATAAGCAGGGTACATTGTAAAACATACCCCAAACCAGGAAACCCCTCACATAAGCAGGGTACATTGTAAAACATACCCTAAACCAGGAAACCCCTCACATAAGCAGGGTACATTGTAAAACATACCCTAAACCAGGAAACCCCTCACATAAGCAGGGTACATTGTAAAACATACCCCAAACCAGGAAACCACTCATACAAGCAGGGTACATTGTAAAACATACCCTAAACCAGGAAACCACTCATACAAGCAGGGTACATTGTAAAACATACCCCAAACCAGGAAACCCCTCACATAAGCAGGGTACATTGTAAAACATACCCCAAACCAGGAAACCCCTCACATAAGCAGGGTACATTGTAAAACATACCCCAAACCAGGAAACCCCTCACATAAGCAGGGTACATTGTAAAACATACCCTAAACCAGGAAACCCCTCACATAAGCAGGGTACATTGTAAAACATACCTAAACCAGGAAACCACTCATACAAGCAGGGTACATTGTAAAACATACCCCAAACCAGGAAACCCCTCACATAAGCAGGGTACATTGTAAAACATACCATAATCTCTGGCATCCTGTGTCCTCCAGTTGTGATTTCCCTTTTGTTGTCTCCTCTGCACAAAATGCATAAAGAAATGATTAGGGTCGGATCAGAGAAAGTCAAAGGCTTCACAATCACACTCTCACACGACCAGACTCTTCTCTGCACTGAGGTACATGCCACATATCGCAAAGGCTTCATCAAGATATATAATTAACCAAGTGGACCAGCTCTTGTTCTTTTCCAGCTAGGCCATCAATGTCATCTGGGTTATATGATGGATAGCATATAGTACAACCCTGTCAGGTAGTCTAAGAGCACATACACGTCCACAACAGCATAATTACATCATCCTCATTACCATTGATCATCCAACAATATAAAAAATGCCTCTGAGTCGGTAATCCCAGCTGCTCTGGTCAGATTAGGTTTCCACACACACCTGTGTGCCTGTAGTGAGTTTGTGTCACAACATTTGGGGTTGGGGGTTCACAAGGGATGGTCACTGGTGGCCAACACACTCAGTCTGGCTCCGCAACTGAGCTAATACTGTTGTTAGTAGGGGGGGATTAGTAGGTGGTGTCCTGTGTATGTTAGCTCAGAACAGGCACCTCTGAACACCACCAAAGTGACCCAGCAGCAGTGCAGGGCCCCTCTGGCCAGTGGCTCCACAGCAGCCTCACATTGATGGGCTCCCTTTAGACTTGCATCCCTGAGGATGAGACATAACGGATCTGGGCATGGCTGTGGCAGGGAGATTGAAATGAGCGGCGTGGGAACAGCAGGACAGGAAGGTCACAGAACAAGAGTCAGCTAAACAAAAGTATGGTAGGAATCCTACAATGTCTGACTTGTCTGTTAAGTTCCGGTAACTTCTTTGTTCCCAACGTAAGCTTGTGTACAGGGAAAGAATCATTCTCTAGGGTGAAAAAACACACACAAATGGTGGACTATAGAATATATATAAATTCTATATAAA
Organism: Stramonita haemastoma; assembly: GCA_030674155.1. Classification (NCBI taxonomy): domain Eukaryota; kingdom Metazoa; phylum Mollusca; class Gastropoda; order Neogastropoda; family Muricidae; genus Stramonita; species Stramonita haemastoma. Next base: position 7,418 of record JASPKP010007033.1, read on the forward strand.
AATAGAACTATGTAAACTCCATGTATCATTATTATTATTATCATTATCATTATCATTATTATTATTATTATCATCATCATCAT
>JASPKP010007033.1:10000-13351 GCA_030674155.1 Stramonita haemastoma
TTCAAAAATAGATGAAGTTTTTCAAAAATGAACTAAGCTTGCATGGTTGGGCACAGCATAAGTATAGCCTGGTTACGTTTACACTTTCTCGTCTAGATACAGACTATACTGAAAGTCACTGCACTGAGGGGTGGATTGATCTCACCTGGGTAACAGATGTCACAGTCAGGGAAGGTTTCCCCATAATGAGATGGAACAACCTCACAGTGGTAGGAGCCATTGTGGTGCAGGCTGTCTTCAGGCAGTCTGGCCAGCACTCGGTCAGTCTTGATGGCAATCAGCTCAGCCCCGTAGTACTTCAGGCAGTCAAAGTTTTCGATATTTCTCATCCAGTCACAGCCCAGCACCTCCACTGTGGAGAGAAAAGTTAAGCGGTTTCAGATGCATGCACTACATGTCAGAGATGACATCACTGTTGACACGTGGAGTGTGAGATTGCTGAGAGCACCAGAAACAGTGGGAGATCTAGAGTATGAAATGGAAATGAAAAGATACTGATGGAACATCCCGCGACTCTGTGAGGTATATACCCTGGAAACAACTTTGGAGAAACCTCTAACCCTGAAGACCACAAACATGGAGCATGGAGTTGGATTCCCCATCCACAAAAACACTGTGAATACCATCATGGGGTGTCGACCAGTCTCCAGCCTTCTCATTACCATCCGTCTGAGGACTGCACCTTGTAACATCACCATCATTCAAGCTTATGCTCTAACAAAAGACTATGATGACAAGGACGTTGACGACTTCTACAATCAATTGCAAGGGGTCATAGACCAGACACCAGAGAAAGACACCATTGTAGTGCACAGGGACTGGAATGCAAAGATAGGAGCAGCAGGCTAGCAAGAACTGAAAGGGATATGTGACCTAACCTCCAACTTTCAGACCAAAGGAAGAGGATTGAGGCACCTACAGTTTGCAAATAGCTACACCCTTCATCTGGTGAGCACAACCGGTCCACACACACTATCTAGACACTGGACATGGTTCGGGAGAAGACTACCACAGTCAAATTGACTACGTCACGGTCAAAGCTAGCTTCCAATCAGGTCTTCATATTACAAAGACAAGGATCTATTCAGGAGATCATCAAAGAAGAACAGAGACGTTTCACAGCAGGGTGGAGCTCAACAGGGCAAACCTAAACCTCAGAATGTTTTGTGAAAGGTACCTGCAATACCAGCAAGATATTTACAACATGTGTGTGGACTTGAAGAAGGCTTTCGACAAAGTTTGGCATAATGCTTTAAATGGAAAACCATGAGGCTGTGTAACATCAAATTAAACCAAACTGATCAGAACCATACAGTGCCTCTAATACAAGGTAGCAAGTGCAGTCTACTTAAAAAAGAAACAGAATAGTTCCGAGACACCATTGGAGTACGCCAAGGATGCCTACTCTCCCCACCCTCTTCAACATCCTAAGAGAGGATCATGGCTGACGAACTTGAAACCATAAGGGAACAGTCGGTGTAAGTGGCAGATTAATTACAAACTTACTTTTTGCTGACAACATTGATGGCCTGGCTGGAAAAGACCAAGAGCTAGTCAACTTGGTAAATCACCTTGATGGATTCTCTTCAGCATATGTCATGCAGATCAGTGCAGAGAAAACCCAGCCAATGACAAACAGTGCCAATGGCATCAGCATTACCATAGACGTTAAGAACATCAATACCATCCACAGTGTTGAATATCTGACAGCTATAGTGATAGATGAAGGATCAAAATCTGACGTTCTCTCCAGGATAGCCCTGATCGCTGCTGCAATGACCAAAGTAAAAGTCCTCTGAAATGAAAAGAACATCACCATCAGATTTAAGATCAGACTGATGCGTTCCCTGATTATGTCCATATTTTGTACGCATCTGAGACATGGACCATTACAGCAGACATTGAAAGAAAGATACAGGCAATGGAGATGACAAGCTTCTGCGACCTACTTGCTATCTCATACAAAGATAATAATTATTATCAACGAGGAACTGAATACCAGAAACTGAAAACGCCATTGTGCTCCTGAGTTCAGTGAAAAAACACACAACCTGAAGTGGTACGGGCATGCCACACGAACGTCTGAACTGGTCAAGACTGTCCTACAGGGAACAGTACAAGGAGGGAGACAAAGTTGCAGACAGAGAAAACGATGAGAAGACATCATCAGAGTGGAACAGCCTTGAGACGAACAACTCAACACGAAAAGCTGAGAAGTGCAAGGAGTGGAGGAAGCTGGCTGTAGATTCTCCAGTGGTGCCCCAGCAGTCTAGAAGACCACAGGATCTCTCTCTCTCTCTCTGTCTCTCTCTCTCTCTCTCTCACACACACACATACACACAAACACACACAAGCATTATAATTATACCAATATAAGTATGGATCCGTGATATGACCGCGTATACAAGTGGAGTGCAGGAACAAAACGTGTGGTGTTTCAGATCACAGGTAAAAGTGGCAACGTGTGCTCAATGAGAGAGAGAGAGAGAGAGAGAGAGAGAGAGAGAGAGAGAGAGAGAGAGAGAGAGAGAGAGAGAGAGAGACAGAGACAGAGACAGAGACAGAGACAGAGACAGAGAGACAGACAGAGAGAGAGAGAGAGAGAGACAGAGACAGAGACAGAGACAGAGACAGAGAGACAGACAGAGAGACAGAGAGACAGAGAGAGAGAGAGAGCAGTCAGGCAGGAGAAGTGTCCAGTTCACTTCTCAACAGACTGCTCCTCTTCCAGCCTTCCCTCTTTTTCTGTGTCTGCACCATCCCCTGAAAGCTTGATGCTGCACTTTCCTTATGAACAAACTTTTCTATATTGGAGTTAAAGGGTTTATCAAAGGTTTTATTTAGTATGCATTTCTGTCATGCAAGCAATCATATGATCCCTGTATTGTTTGTGTGTCTAGGTAAGGCATTCGACACCAACAGTCCCTATATAACTGAGCAAGTGTGTCTGGATTGAGTTCCACAGCATTTTGCTAATACATCTAAAGAAACAATCAATGTATCTTCACCAACCCCCACCCCAAGCCAGTGACAAACTCTTTTCTTGAGAGAGTGGAGGGGGAGGGGGTAGCTATACTTCAGTCCAGAGTAATGTAAAAGTAAAGGTAAAGGTGTCCCATGACCTATGAGGTCGGAGAGGAGCGAGGCATCAGAGACCTCAGCTTCTCTAGGGGCCAGCATGTTGAGGGCAGCGCCTATCTCCTCTCTCTTGCTGCTTTACCTTTCCTATGTGCTGCTTTATGTTGTACAGTTAATAATTATTACCACGAGCAGAAGGCGATTTCAAGTATTTGATGACGACACTTTGCTTTGTCTGGTGGACATCAACAGCAACAGGACAATCCAGAACCA
>JASPKP010007034.1:0-13349 GCA_030674155.1 Stramonita haemastoma
TAATTTTTTCTCTTTAACTCCCCCCTTCTCCCCCTTTTTTTCCCCTTTTTCCTTTTCCCCCCCCCCTTAATAAAAATTTTCCCGTGCCTCGTTTTCCCCCCCCCCCTTTTCTCCTTTAAAGCCCCCCCCCCCCCCCCCCCCTGAAAGGGGTCCCGGGCCCCCCCTTTTTCCCCCCCCCCCCCCCCCCCCAAATTTTCCCCCCCCCCCCCGTCCATGGACCCTTCAAACCCCCCCCTTTTTTCCCCCCCCTCTTCCCCCCCCCCCTTCCGCCCCCCCCCCATCTTTTTCCCCCCTCCCCCGCCCCCTTTCTTCTTCCCCCTTTTCCCCCCTCCCCTTCCTCCACCCCCCTCCCCCCCCTCCCCCCCCCCCCTTCCCCTTCCCCTCCCCCCCCCCCCCCCCCCCCTCCCCCCCTTCCCCTTTGCTCCCCCCCCCTTCCTCGGGGGGGGGTTTTTTTGGTTTGGTTTTCTATTTTGTTTATTTTTTTTACTCTTCCCTCTGTCTTTCCCCTTCCTTTTTTTGGCTTTTTTGTTCTCCCCCCTTTCTCTTCCTATCTCCCCTTTTTTTTCTTTTGTCCTCCCCTTTCCCCCTCCCCTCTGTCCTAATTCCTCCCATCCTTTTTCTTCCCCCCTCTTCCTCTCTCTTCCTCCCCCTCTCCCCCCTTTTGTCCCCCCTCCCCCCTTTCCCCTCTAACCTCCCATTCTCCCCTTTCCCCCCCCTCTTCCTCCCTCCTCTCCCTTTAAATCCCCCCCTCCCCTCCCCCTCTCCCCCTTCCCCCTCTCCTCTCCTCCCCTCTCTCTGTTTTTCTGCCTGTCTTTCCTCCTGCCTGCCTGCCTGTCTTTCTTTTCTGTCTCCGTTGTTTTTTTGTTTTTTCCCTTCCCCTTTCTTTTTTTTCTTCTTGTCTGTTCGCTTTTGGCTCGTTTCCCCTTCATACCAATGTTATCCCGTCCCCCTTTATAAGGGGGGGTGACTGGATGTAGCAAACTCGTCGTACAAAAGTCGTTTTTTCCTTTTGGGAAAAAAAACAAGTTTTGCTGGGGCCAGCCTCCCCCTTTTTCTCTGCCCCCCCTCTTTGTCTGTCTTTTTGTTTTTGTTTTTGTGTTTTTCTGTGTTTGTCTTTTCCCTTCCTTTTCTTTCTTTCCCCTTTCCTTTTTCCTTTCTGTGTGTGTGTTTTCTCTCCCGTCTCCCCTCCCTTTTCTCTCTTCTCTCTCTGTCTCCTCTGTCTGTCCTCTCCCGCTCTGTTTTCTGTCTCTCTCCTCGGGGGTGTGTGGGGGGTCTATCTACTATCTATCTACTATCATCTATCTTTTCTTATCATCTATCTATCTATTCCCCATTCTTTTCAGTCTTTCAAAAACCTTTTTCTTAAAAAAATATAAGCTAATAATGACCCCTGGTTTTATCAAGAAACCCCTTCCTGTTCAAAAAGGGCCCCTGGGTTTAAACATCCCGTGATTAAAATGAAGGGCAAATCAAGAAGACCCTGACAGGAGTTTTTTTTTTCAAAATCCCTAAAAATTTTAGGGTAAAACCCCCCCCAAAAAAAAAAAAATTAAAAAAAAAAATCCCCAGACCCCAAAAAACAAGTTTTTCCAGAACTTTCAAAAAACTGTTTTTTGAAAATTTTCAGTCTCGCGCCACTTTGATTTTTGATATAAATTTAAAAACAAAGTTTCAGAAGCAAGATTTCAATATTTTTTAAAGAAACTTTGCTCCAAAACTTAGGGACATTAAGGGTTTCAGGAAACAAAATTAAATAATCATGATAATAAAATATAAAAAGGTTTTTTTTCTTCTATTACCCCCCCCCCCCACCCCCCCCACCCCCCCCCCATTCCCCCCCAAAAAACGACCCCCCACCCCCCCCTCCCAAAAAAACACACCCCCACCCCCCGCTTCCTCCGCCCCCCCCCCCCCCCCTCCAAACCCCCCCCCCCCCCCCGACCCCCCCCCCCCCCCCCCCCCCCCCCCCCCCCCCCCCCCCCCCCCCCCCCCCCTACCCCCCCCCCCCCCCCCCCCCCCCCCCCGCCCCCAACCGTCGTTTTTTCTATACATCATCCCTCTCGTTCTCATTCGTAAAAAAACCAAAAACAAACCAAACAGCATTCTCTCTTAATACACACAAACACACACACACACACACACACACACACACACACACACACAACCCCCTCCCAAAAACACACACAACCCCAAAACCAACACACACACACACACAAAACCACACACAAACCCCCAAAAACTTGGCCCCGGGCGCCCTGATCTTCATATACCTTCCCGAGACTCTGTCTTTTTTCTAACTATTTTGTCCTTTTTCCCGCTTTTTCTGTCCTCTTACTCTATCTGGGCTGTCCCATTTTGACTTGGGCGTCCCGTCTGCTGTCTGTCTTCTGTCCCCGTCGTCTGTCTGTCTGTCTGTCCCGTCTCTCTCCCCCCCCTCCCTCCTTTTTTCTCCTTTTCTCTCCCTTCTCTCCCCCCATAACTCTTCCTCCCCCCTCCTCTCCCCCCTCCCCCACAAACCCCTCCTCCTCCTCCCCCTTCCCCCTCATCCTCCCCTCTCCCCTTTGTCAATTTTTTCTGGGCTGGGCTGTCTCACTCCCCCCTCCCTCTCCTCCAACCCTCCCCCACCCCCCTCCCCCTCTTCCCCCCCCCTCCCCCTTTCCCCCTCCCCCCCCCCCTTTTCCCCTCTCTTTTTGTTTCCCCCCCTCTCAATCCCCCCTCTCTCTCCCCCTTTTCCTTTTTCTCACCCCCCCTCTTCTTCCTTTTTCCCCTTCTTTCCCCCCCCCCTCCCCCCTCCTCCTTTTCTCTCCCTCTCCCCTCTCCCCACTCCTCCATCTCCTCTCTCCCCCACTTCTCCCTCCCCCACCCCTCTCTCCTTTTCTCCCTCCTTTTCCCCCCTTCCCCCCTTCTCTTCCTCCCTTTTTTTTTTTTTTGATGTATACCCTTCTTTTTTAAACCCGCAAACTAGAAGTTTTAAAAAGGTGTGGTTTGGGGGGTTTGCCGGGGTGAGGGGGATGTGTAGTATTATGTATAAACCGAACCCAAGAAGTGAAAAGGAAGGGAAAGGGGAAGAGGGGTTGGGGGGGGTTTTGGGGGTGGGGGGTGGTGGTTTATGGGGGGAGACCCTACCTGTAGCGGGAAAATGAGTGGGAGGGGGGGGGAGGGGGGAGTGGGGGGTTTTAAAGGTTTTAAAAAGGGGAAAGGAGGGGGGGGGTAAATTTTTTTGCGTTTTTTGGGGGGTTTTTGGAGTTTCTTTTGGGGTAGCCCCAAAACTGAAAAAAAAAAAAAGAAATTTTAAAAAATTAGGAAAGGGAGCAATTTGTGGTTTTGTCAAGTGTGGGTGGTTTTGTGGTGGGGTTTGTGTGTGTGTGTGTGTGTGGGGTGTGGGGTGGTGTTTTGTGTGTTTGTTTGGTGGTGTGTTTTGGGGTGTGTTGTTTGGTGTTTTTTTTGATTTTTTTGTGGTGTGTGTGTGTGTGTGGGGTGTTTTGTTGGGGTTGGGTTTTTTGTGGGGTTTTGTGTTTGTGTGGGGTGTTGCGGGGCGCGCACACAAGTCCCCGGGAAAAACCCGTTTCCTCTACAGAAGGCAAATAAAATAAACCAAAAAATTTTTTGATATAAAAAAAATTTTCCCCTTAAAACCCCACATACACACACACGCGGCCCCGGGGACGCCCCAAAACCAAAAAAACACCCAACACACACAGAAACAGACACCCCAGACAGACAGGGTAAAAACCCCAAAAAACCCCCCCACCAAACACCAACCCAAAACACACAGCACACTCACAAACCACACACAACACAAACACAACACACACACAACACCACACACACACACACACACACACAACCCCACACCAAAAAACTCACAAACAGTGAATGTGGAAACAACCTTTATTTTTTTTTTTTGGGGTGAAAATTTTCAAAAGGGTTTTGGTTTAAAGGAAGGTTTTTCAAGTTAAACAACACCTGGAAGTGTCATCATAAATTTTTAAAAATTAAACCCAAAAGCAGCAGCAAACCCCCACCATCAACCCCCCCCAACAACAATAACAACAAACAAACTATTGACCACAAATGAACCCCCGAACTGTCTTAAGCAACAACAAAAAAACAACAACCAACAAAAAACAACAACCCAACAAGACAAACACAGGGAAACAAAAAACAAAGGGGATGACAACAAAAAAAAAGCCCCCCATATGTTGCAACGAAAAAAAAACACCTACAATTAAAAAAAAACAATAACCCACAATTAAAAAAATAACACCCACAAAAACGCCCACAAAAATTAAATAAAATAAAAAAAAAAACCCCCAAAAAAAAGCCCAAAAATTTAAAAAACTAACACCCACCAAAAAAAAAGCCCCCCCCCAAATTAAAAAACACCTACAAAAAAAGCCCGAAGTAATAAAGTTTAAAACCCACAAAAAAAACGCCCCCAAACCCCTTAATAAAGTAACTCCCAAAAAAAACCGGGGCCCCAAAAAATAATAAAGTAAAATTTCCCCCCAAAAAAAACGCCCCCCAAAATTTAAAACCGGGCGCCCACCCCAAAAAACAAACAACTAATAACCTGACTTTTTTTTAAACCCCGACTTACGTAAACCCAAAAATGGGGACAAAAACCGATTAACCCAAAAAAAAACCCATAAATCTCTGTGACATAAAGTGGGATTTAAAAAAACAACAACAAAAAACAAAATTGAAAAAAACAACGCAGCAAAAAAAAAAACCCGCAACCCGCAATAGCAAAAAAAGCAAAACCCTCCCGCAGCAAGCATCAGCAAGCAAAACATCAACAGCAAAAAAAATAAAGACACAGAAAACAGTACCCAAAACATCAACAGCAGTACAAAAGCCCCAAAAACAAACAACAACAGCAAAAAACAAACAACAGCAGTAACAACAACAACAGCAACATTTTCAATAAATTTTTTAAAAATTCCCAAAAACCAAAAAAAAAAACAAACCCTTTCCCCCAAAACATTTTAAAACAAAAATTTTTCCCTCCCCCAACCAACCCCCAAATTGAGGCCCCCAAACCCCTAGAAGGGAACATTTCCATTTTTTTCCTTTTTCCCACAAACTATGAACCAAACTAGTTAGTGTGCTTAGGGTTTAAACATACATTGGGAAAGTACCCCCTCATCAAGAAGGGAAACCCCAAATTTGCTGAAACATCTTTTTGTCTTTTGTGCTTGCTCTGCTGTCTGCTACAAAAACTCTCCCCAACTACCTTTTCTTACTAAACTACTGCACTTACTGGTCTCCTTTCCCAACCCCGATCCCACTATTACTGTGTTTTTTTTCTTTACCTGCCCTTTCTGTTTTTTTCACCCCTTCGGTTTAGATTTATAAAGGCTGGGGTTGTCGGTTCGATGCTTTTTCTTTGCGATTTTAGCGGGTGCGAGAAGAAAGAGAAGGAAAAAAAAAAAAAAAATTCCCCCTCCCTGAATGCAGAGGAGGAATGGTGGATTTTTGGGGTTTTAACCAGGCGGCCCCCGCGTGTGTGTGTTTGGGATGTGTGTGTGTGGTGGGGGTGGTGTTTTGTGTTGTTGGTGTGGCGGGCGTGCCGCGCCGCGGCCCCGCGCGTGTGTGTGTGTGGGGTTATTTTTTGGGGGTATTGTGTGTATTTAAATGTGTGTTTGTGTGTTGGGGGGGTGTTTTGTGGGGGGGGGGGGGGGGAATTTTGTAGTGTGTGTACACATGGTGCGGGTGGTAAACATTCTTGCAAAGCATACATGCCGGGGTGTGTATGTGCGTGGGGTGTGAGTGGGTTGGGGGTGCGGGGCGTATTTGCATATTGGCACACATTTATTTTAGTAAAACTTGTATTCTTGGCGCGCGGCCCTGGGGTGTGTTGGGGGGTGTGCGTCGTGCGTTGCTTTCGTGTGTTTTTAAAGCATGCAGCCGCGTTTTGCGCGTGTGTGTTTTTATATATTTCGGCAAAGGACTAAGGGGGTTGGGTTTTTTTTGTTTCGTTTGCTTGGGGGGGGGTGGGGGGGGACATATGGGGCAAACATGGTTTAATGAGGAAACAGGGGTTTGTTTTTTTCAAGAGGCTTTCTTTTTTTTTTAAAAAAGAAGGGCCCAAAAGGGGTTTTTGTTGTTGGGGGTTTTTTTTGATGATGATGATGGGGATGTTATTTTCTGCTGCTGTTTGCAAACAGACAGACAAACAAACAAAAGACCTTGAAAATATTTTTTTCGTAAAAATTTTAAAAGAGTAGTTGGAGTTGCTTTTTTTGGAACTGGAAATGAAGTTAGAGAAAACCCCAAAAAATTAAAAACAACGACAACCAAACAAACAAAACAGCGGAAGTTAACCAACAAAAAAAAAAAAAAACCCAAAAACAAAACCAAAAAACCCAAACCCCAAACCCCCCCAACCCCCCAAACCAAAAAACCCCCCCCACCCTGCCCCCCCTCTACCACCCCCCCCCTTCTAACCACCCCCCCACCCCCTTCAAAAAAAAACCAACCAAAAAAAAAAAAAAATAAAAAAACCCCTGAAAAAAAAGCTAAAGGAAAAACACAGAGACTGACTCCAAAAAATGATTTTCAAAAATGTCGATTGCATGAATTAAAAAATTAGCCTTGGGTTTAAAGGGAAATTTAAAAGTGACATTCACACTGTCCCCTTGGGGAACCCCCTTTTGGCTTTTTCCCGACAGTAAAGGGCAAACGGGACAAGAAACTGAAGGGTGATCCCCGGGGGCTTTATCTGGGGCCCGATCGCCCTACTACCCCCCATGCCCCTGCCCATGTTGGGGGGGGAAGGAGGGCCCCCTCCCTTTAGAGGGGGCCCCCCCCAAACCCCCAAGCAGCGTCGCTCAACGGATTTTAAAAAGGCAAACTGCCCGACAAAACCCCCCCTCCCAAAAACCCTTCCCCCCACTACTTGGAACCCACGGGCCGTGGCCCCTCGGGGCTTTTTTGGGCGATGCTATCGGACCTTTGGGGAAGAAGTTTTTTTTTTTTTTAAACCATTTTTTTTTTTTTTTCCCTTTTTTTTTTTTTTTTCTTTTTTTTTCTTTTTTTTTTCCTTTTTTTACCCCTTTTTTTCTTTTATTTTTTTTTTTCTTCTTTTTTTTTCCCTTTTTTCTTTTTTTATTTCCTTTTTTTTATTTTTTTTTTCCTTTTTTTTTTTCTTTAATTTTTTTTTTTTTTTTCTTTTCTTTTTTCTTTTTTTTCTTTTCCCTTTTTTTTTTTTTCTTTCTTTTTTTTTTTACCCCTTAATTTTTTTCTCTTTTTTTTCTTTTTTTTTTTTTTCCCCCCTTCCTTTTTTTTTCCCCCCTTTCCCCCCCCTTATTTTTTTTCCCCCTTTTTTTTTTCTTTTTTTTTCTTCTTTTCCCCTTTTTTTTTTGGTTGTTGTTTTTTTTGTTGTTGTTTTCTTTTTCTTCTTTTTTCTTTTTCTCTTTTTTTTTCTTTTTTCTTTTCTTTTTTTCCCTTTTTCTTCTTCTCTTTTTTTCTTCCCCTTCTTTTTTCTTTTTCTTTTCCCTTTCCCCATTTTTTCTTTTTTTTTTTCTTCCCCTTTTTCTTTTTTTTTCTTTTCTTTCTTCTTTTTTTCCCCTTTCTTTCTTTCCTTTTTTTTCTTTTTTTTCTTTGGGGGAATTTTTTTTCTTTTTTCCTTTCTTTCTTTTTAATTCTTTTTTTTTTTTTTTCTTCTTCTTTTTTTTCTTTCTTTTTTTCTTTTTTTTCTTCTTTTAATTTTTCCCTTTTTTTCGTTTTTTTTTTTCTTCTTCTTCTTCTTTTTCCTTTTTTCCCTTCCCTTTTTTTCTTTTTTCTTTTTTTCTTTTCTTTTTCTTCTTTCTTCTTTTGTTTTTTATTTTTTTTTTTCTTCTTCTTCTTTTCTTCTTTGCAAATTTTCTTCTTTTTTTCTTTTTTTTCAATTCATTTAAATTTTTTTTCTTTTTTCTTCTTCCTTCTTCTTTTTCTTCTTCTTTTTTTTTCTTCTTTTTTTCACTCTTTTTTTTCTTTCTTCTTTCTTTTTTCTTTGCATTCTCTTTGCATTCTTCCCTTTTCATTCCTTTTCTTCTTTTCCTTCTTCTTTTTTTTCCCTTTTTCTTCTTCTTCCTTTCCTTTTTTTCTTCTTTTTTTCCTTTCCCTTTTTCTTCTTTCCCTTTTTCCTTCTTCTTTTTTCTTCTTCTTTTTCTTCCCTTCCCCTTCTTTTTTTTCCTTTCTTCTTCTTCCCTTTTTCCCCCTTTTTTTCCTCTTCTTCTTCTTCTTTTCTTTCTTCTTCTTTTCCTTTTTTCTTCTCTTCTTTCCCCTTTTTTTTTCTTTTTTTCTTTCCCTTTCTTCTTCTTCCTTTTCTTTTTTTTCTTTCTTTTTTTCTTTCTTTGCAATTCTTCTTCTTTGCAATTCGTCTTCTTTGCAAATTTTTCTTTTTTGCAATTTCCCTTTTTCCCTTTTGCAATTCTTCTTCTTTCGCAATTTTTTCTTTTTTCTTTTTTTTTTTTCCCAAAAATCACTTTCCCTCCTTTTCCCCCTTTTCCCGGTCTGCTGCAAATAGCCCTAACAGCTGAAACTGTTTTGTTAAACCAATTCCCTTTTTGTTTACGATGAATGAAAGAACGATTTTTTTTTTATTCTTTTTTTAATTATTTATTTTAAATTTTTCTATTTGGTTAGGGAAAAATAAAGCTTTGTTGGGGGTGCCCTTTTCCCTTTTAAAAAACAATACGGAAGGTTTAAATTTTAGATTAATATTTTTTTTTGTTATTTTATATGTATTATATAAATATATATATATATAATTTTATATATATAATATTTATATATTATATATAATATATATATTAAATGTTTTTTATAAAAAATAAAATTGGGATTTAATTTTGTATGTATGTATGTATGAAAGTATGTATTATGTTTTGTAAGAAATTTTTGTATGTTTGTATGTATGTATGTATGTATAAAAAAACCCAAAGAATTTCATTTTTATCATAACCCTTGAAAAAAATTAAATTTTTATTATTTTGATATTTTTAAATGATGATGATGAGTACATGCGTTAAAAAATGTTTTGCGTATATGTATGGCGTGCGTCATCGTGCCGCGCCCCTGCATGTGTATGTGCACAAAATTTTGGGACCCCGCAAAAAATCAATACCCTTTCAAAAACATACATAATGTATGTGGGGCATACAAGATTTCATGCATGGTGCATATGTTTCAAGTAAACCCTGCTTACGCAAAGCAAATTTTAATTTGGTGCGTTCCCTTTTAAAAAAGGGCCGTGCCCAAAATGGGAGGACTGGGACCCTAAGAAGGGGGCCAAAAAAATGCCAAGGAGGCTTTTTGGAAAGTTGGGCCCAAAAAAATTTCCCGGGAGTTTCCCCCAGGTAAAGGACAAAGTTTTATGTTTTAATTTTAAAAAAAGAAACAAATGTAAAGGGAGAGGGGGGGAGGGGGAAAAGGGCCAGAAAAAGACAGACAGAAGACAACAGACAGGACAGAACAGAGAGGGGGGGAAAGGGGGGAGGGAAGGGGGGGGGAGAGAGAAAAGAGAGGAGAGAGAGAAAAGAAGAGAAGAGAGAGTGGGGAGGGGGGGGGAGGGGGGGGAAAAGAGAGAAAGGAGAGAGAGAGAGAGATGGGGAGGGGGGGGGGGGGGGGAAACATACAGATGGGCAGAGGGGACAGACGGCAAAAATTAATAGAGGGCAGGGGAAAAAAAACAGAAAAGAGAGTCAAAAGGGAAAGGGACACAGAACTGAATGGTGTTGGGTGTGCGTGTGTGGTTTTGGGAGTGGGGGGGGGGCTGCATACGTACGTGCGAATGTTTCTTTATGTTTGTTTTAATTTTGTGTGTGCACATGTTTAAAAAATATTTAGGCAAAAGGTTTTTTATTTAAAAATGTCCACAGGAAATCAAAACCCTTTTCATGCAAAATTCCCATTCACAAAAAAAACCCCCGACCACCAAAACCACACACGCGCGCACCCACACCCACACACCAAAACACCCAACACACAACTTCCCCACACAAAAAACACACACACCCCAAAAAACATAAAAAAACAAAAAAAAACACACATAAAAAAGAAAACAAACAAAAACACTGCTTATTTTCCTTTTAATTTTCCCCACAAAAAACCAACCCCAAACCACACACAACACCCCCTCCACAAACAACCACCCGACACACACACCCCCACACTCCCCCAAACCCCCAAAAACACACACAAACCGCCCCCCGCCCCCCGCACGCCCCGCCCCACCTGCACCCCCGTCCCCAAGGCACCCCCTACCCAACACTAACTCACCCCCAACAAACCCCCCAATCCATAAAAATGAAAAAACTTTTCACACCCCCCCGCAAACACTTTCCACAAAACAAAAACACAAAAAAAACCCCGAAAAAAATACACACCCCCCACAAAAAAAACACAACCCAACCACACACCCCACTTCCTTTCCCCCCTTTCTCCCCTCCCCCCCCTTCCTCGCCCTTCTCCCTCTCTCTCTCCCCCCCACGCTCCCCAAACCCCCCCTTTCCATCCCCAAAACACTTTCTTTATATTAATTTTTCCTATTAACCCTTTTCCCTCTGATTTTGTTTCCCTTTTTCTTTTTAAACACCCCTCCCCCCCCCCCCCCCCCCCCCCCCCCCCACTTTTTTTTTTTTTTTTTTTTTTTTTAGCAAAACCCAATCTCTCTGTCTTTGTTGGTTTTTTTTTTTTTTATAACATATCCCTTTGTATTTTCCCCCTCAAAAAAATTTCTTTTTAAAATTTGGGTCTCCTTTTGCTTAAGTGCCCCCCTAACGGGTAAAAATGGGAAAAGGAGGGAAAAAGAAAATAAAAAAAAAAAAAGAAAAAACATCCTTCCTTTTTTTCCCCCCCCCCCCCCCCTCCCCTCTTTTCCCCCCATCCACAAAATTTCCCCCACAACAGGTGCAATAAAACTGCTTCACCCCATTTTTCGGTGATGCCTTTAGGTTTGGGTGTAGGCTGGTTTTTTTTTTTCAATAAATTGGGAAAAAGATTTCTTGAAAAAGGAATTCCCTTTTCGTCTGGAACGTTTTTTTTTGATTTGCCGGTTTTTTCATAAAAACTGCTTCACAGGTATATCAGGTGAAAACAAGGGGGAAAAGGTTTTTTTTAAAAAATGTAAAAAATTCCCCCCCCCCCCCCCAAAAGGGTTTTTTTTTTATAGAGCCCCCAAAAGGGAAAAACACCCCCAATTTAAAAAGGGAAAAAAACACAGAATAAGAAAACTATCCTCAAATTGGTTTGGGATTTGGGACGCCAGAAAAAAACATCGAATCCAATAACTGAAAAAAATTTTTTACTTTTCTTTTGATTTTTTGATACAAATTTTCCAGCTGGGTATTCCAATAAATTTTTTTAGAAAAAATTTTAAACTTTGAAAAAAAGTTTTCAAAAAAATCCCCCCTCAAAAATTTAAAAAAAAAAACCCGGGGAGTCTTTGGGCTTTGTAACTAAGTACATTTTTAAAAAAGTTCTAGCAAAACGATTACAATTTTTTTTTAAAAAAAACCCCACAAAAACAGGGGTTTTTGGAAAAGTCGAAAAAAAACTCAAGAAATTTTTTTAAAAACCCTTTTCCATGAAATAAAATAATAGATAAAAAAAATAATTTAAAAAAAAAAAAAAGCAAGAAATCAAAAATTAAACTTCATGTTTGAAATTTTCCCTGAAGAAAAACCCAAAACTCACAAAAAATCAAGCTTGATAAAGGGAAAAGAGATCCGGCAGAGATACTTTAAGACTGGGGAAATTTCCCAAAAAGGGGGCACAAGGGGGTTCCCCAAAACTGATAAATTTAAATGTTGTTACTGAGCAATTTCCTTCCCCCCATTATCACTAAGTTAAAAATTTTTTTAAATTTTGTGCTTTTGAAAAAAAAAAAGTCATTTAAAAAAAAAAAAATAAAGAAAACCCATTTCCTTTTCCTTAACGGTTTAGAAAAGAAAATAACCCCTTTTATTCCCTGCAAATGGGGGGACACATACAACACCCCTTTAGAAAAGGCAAAACAAGAAACACCCTGCCTTCACGCACGTGAAATTAAAAAAAACAAAACCAAATCACACCCCCAACGCAAAACGCATTCCCACGCACGCCCAAAACACACAAACCCAGGTATTAACCAACCACCAACATACCCCTAACCCTACAAAACCAAAAACCAACCCCCCAAACCCCAACCACCCCCCAAAATCCTCTCCCCCACCCCACTTTCCCCAAAGAAAGCATTTCCCCCCCCCTTTTGGTATTTAATTTTCTGTCCCGTCCGTCTGTCTCTGTTTTTCTTTCTGTCTGTCCCGTCTTTTTGTTTCTGTCTGTCCCCCGTGTATTTCATATTTTTCATTCACATTTCCCCATTCTGTTTAAAATTTTTTCCCGTTTTCTGTCTGCCCTTTCCGTCCTTTCCTGCCTTTTCTCCCCTGTCCCCCGTCTTTCTTTTCTGTCTGTCTGTCCTCTCTCTCTCCTCTTCCCCCGTCTCTGTCTCCCCTTTTCCCCCTTCCCCCTCTCTCAATTAGGGTCCCCCTCCCTCTCTCTCTCTCTCACAAACCCCCCTCTCACCCCAAACCCCCTCTCCCCCCTCTTCCCCCTCTCTCCTCCCTCTTTTCTTTTTTTTTTCCCTTTTCCTTTTTTTTTTCCTTTTCCCTTTTTTTCTTTTCCCCCTAAACTCTTTTACTCTCTTTCTCTCTTTTTCCCTCCCTCCCCCTCTCCTTCCCCCTCTCCATTCCTCCCCTTTTTTTTTCTCCTCCCCCCCCTTTTTTCCCCCCCCCCCCCCCACTTTTCCATCCCCCTCTCTGTCTCCTCCCCCTCCTCCCGGTTTTTTTCCTGTCCCCTTTTTATATTCTCAATCTCTCTGTTTCCCCTTTCATTCTTTTCTTTTCTGGGCTGTCTGTCCCTTTTCTGTTCCCGCTGTCTGTCTGTCTCTCTCTCTCCTTTTTCCCCCCTCTCCCTTTCGTCTCCTCCCCCTCTCTCCCCCTTCCTCCTTTCCCCCCTCTCAATTTTCCCCCCTTCCCCTCCCCCTCTCCCTTCCCCCTCCAATCTCCCCCTCCATCCCCCTCCCCCCCCACCCCCTCTCTCCCTTTCTTTTCCCCCCTCCCTTCCTCCCCTCTCCCCCTCCCTTCCTTCCCCTTTTCCCCCCCCCTTTCCCCCCCCTATCCCCCCTTTCCCCCCCCCCTTTTCCCCCCCCCCTTTTTATCTTCCCTTTTTCTCCCCCTATCCCCCCCATCCCCCCCCCTCCCTCTTTCCCTTCCCTCTTATTTTTCCCCCAATGAACACAAGGCTGGCAAATTTGGGAACACTTTCAAAATTTTTCAACAGTGTTGTTTTTTTTAAAACCCGTGTAACAGGGCCGGGCCTAA
>JASPKP010007035.1:0-5000 GCA_030674155.1 Stramonita haemastoma
GCATGTCATCTGAAACACCATTTGATCTACACCATAAAATGGCCAAAATATAGCCATCTAAAAATGTGATGCTCCACCAGGAAATGAATCGCTTTGCACCTAACCCTCTTTTGGGCTAGGAGCCATTTTAGGCAGGTGGGGGTCAGGTTGCAGATTTTGATATGTTGATTGATTATAAAAAATTAGCTGTTATTCTACATTGTAATAAAATATCAAGGCATGATTTTGTTCTCATTTGCTTTTAAATGTGTTTTAAAAATACCAAAGCCCTCATTCTGACGACCTATTACAAAAATAAACTTTTTTCATAACCTACAGAGTATCATTTCAATTTGTAATAACTTTTCATGGATTTGCCTAAAATCCAGTCTGGTTTTTTAAAAATAGAATAACCTGAGTAGAATAGCTCTGAGGTTCACCAATGATGAGATTTTTGTATTCAACCATTTTTCCTGACCATGAAGGTAGCCACATTTTGACTTTATGAAGGCATGTCATCTAGAACACCAGCATTGAATATGCACCATAAAAACTAATGCATAATAAAGATTAATAACATGTCAATAACTAAAACCTAAAGATATAGCAAACAAAGATATATATAAAAATTTCCTTATGGTGCAATGCGACTCATGTGGTGGAGCATCACAAATACCAACATATAAATCGCACAGACAAAATGGCTAAAATTAAATAATCTAGAGGGAGATGTGTAATCAAAACAGATAAAATGGCTAAAATACAGTTGTCTAAAAACTACAGAGATGCAAATCATAGATGAAATGAAAAAAAACGATCATCTAAAATTACATGACCCAAACTAATAAAATTGCTAAAACACAGCTATCTAAATACAATGGCATGTAATCCACACATAAAATTACTAAAATATAGCCATCTAAAATTACCACATGTATTCTGCACAAATTAAATAACTTAAACCCAGCCATCTAAAAACGCCAGCATTTAATGTACACAGAAAAAAATGACTAAAAAACCCGGCCATCTGAAAACACCAAAGTTTAATCCACATGGAAAAAAATGACTTAAATACAACCCTTTAAAAACATAGACATGTAAACCACAGACAGAATGGCTAAAATACTGCCATCAAAAACACGGACCTTTAATATACACAAAGAGAATGACTTGAACATAATAATAATAATAATAAATGGAATTTATATAGCGCTATATCTTGCAAAAACAAATCAAAGCGCTTGCATTCAACCAATTCTTGCACATGCAGCCAACAACAATTTAGATTTTTAACAAAGTCAATACACACACACACACATAGAGGTTAAACACTTTGGCAGGGTGGTGGATAGTTCGGCTGTTGAGAGCAGGGGCAGAAGATGAAACAGGATAGGAAAGTCTTAGCTTTGAAACAAGTGTGTCTTGAGGCTGGATTTAAATGTGTCATAGGTAGGCTTTTTACGAAGGGAGAGGGAGATCGTTCCAGATCACTGGACCAGAAACAGAGAAAGCACGACGGCCGATGGTGGATTGATTGAATCTAGGTATTTGTAAGCGCAGGGTATCTGCGGCAGAGCGGAGGGAACGAGAAGGAGTGTAAGGGTAAAGACATTCACAGAGGTAGAAGGGTGCCGTTTTGTGAAGACATTTATAACAGAGAGTACTGATCTTATAGTTTACTCTCTGTGGCACAGGCAGCCAGTGGAGAGATTGCAAGAGAGGAGTAATGTGCTCAGATTTTTTCTTTCTGAGGACCAGTCGAGCTGCAGAGTTTTGTATACGTTGAAGGGAGTGGATAGATGATGCTGGTAGACCAGCCAAAAGAGAATTGCAATAGTCGAGACGTGAAAGAATCAGAGACATGACGAGTTTAGATGTTGCATCAGTGGACAGGTACTTTCGAATTGCACTAATACGTCTTAATTGATAGTAGCATGACTGGCAGGTCTGGGTGATGAATTTTTGCATGGATAGTGTGTTGTCGATAACAACCCCTAGATACTTTACAGCAGTGGAAAGAGTGACTGAAGTATTGCCAAATTCTACTGAAGCTGTAGTAATGGAAGAAAGTTTGTGTTTGGTGCCTACCAGCATGGCTTCAGTTTTATCTGCATTTAACTGTAACTTATTTTGTATCATCCAGTATTGGATATCTTCAAGGCAGTAGGACATATTTATCAGGAGAGATGGCAGATTTTCAGGAGTATCACAGCTTCGAATCTGAGAGTCATCGGCATAGAAATGATAGTTGATTTGATGACGGTTTATTATATGTGACAATGGAGCAGTGTATAGAGTGAAAAGAACAGGGCCCAGAACTGATCCCTGCGGGACTCCACATTCCAGTTTGACAGGTGTGGATTGAATCTTGTTAACTGCTACTGTTTGGAATCTATCGGTAAGGTATGAATTAAACCAAGTGAGAGCTGTGCCTGTGATGCCAAACGTTTTTTGAAGACGGGAGAGAAGAATTGAATGGTCTATAGTGTCGAAAGCTGCAGATAGATCGAGAAGAGTGAGAAGGGATATTTTCCCCGTGTCAGAAGCGTGCAGAAGCGTATTTAAGGTGTGCACTAGGGTGGTTTCAGTGCTGTGGTTGGCGCGATAGGCAGACTGGAAAGGCGGAAGGAGGCTATTGGAATGAAGATGGCTGTTGAGTTGTCTGAGAACGACTTTTTCAAGGACTTTTGAGATGAAAGGTAGGTTAGAAACAGGTCTATAGTTCTTCAGAATGTTAGGGTCGAGATCATGCTTTTTTAGTAGAGGTGTGACTATAGCGGTTTTGAGAGCTGGTGGGAAATTTCCGGAAAGAAGTGATGAATTTACTATTTTCGTGATCGTAGGAATAAGCATGCCCATTTAAAAATACTGACATATAATCTACACATAAAATTACAAATCTAACCATATAAAAATGCAGACATTTATATTACAC
Source organism: Stramonita haemastoma (assembly GCA_030674155.1). Taxonomy (NCBI): domain Eukaryota; kingdom Metazoa; phylum Mollusca; class Gastropoda; order Neogastropoda; family Muricidae; genus Stramonita; species Stramonita haemastoma. Next base: position 2,915 of record JASPKP010007035.1, read on the forward strand.
AGATAAAATGCCTAAAATACAGTCTCTAAATACAGAAAGTAATCTGCAGGATAAAATGGCTGAAATACAGTTGCTTATAAACACAGACATATAATCTAAACAAAAAAAGGCCACATCAGAGCCATCTAAAAACACTGACAGAGTATGCACAAATGAAATGGCTACATTATAGCCATATTAAAACACTGAGGTGTAATCCACACAAATAAAACAGTTCCAATCCAATCTAATGATGTTGCTTAAAGCCCTGACAACTGCACAGGCCATATGGGGCTGTCACCTGCTCACTTTTTAACTCTTATTAAAAGTGTGAGACTATATACAGTTAAAACGAAGTGTAAAACCAACTTGACTGTCCTTGCTTGTATCAACGCCTTGGTCAACCATAAGGGTCAGCCCAGGATGGCCTCTGTGTCATGGGAAAACCCACATCGATCCCTCATAAAACGAGATAAAACCAAAACCAGATACCTCAAAACAACCTTATCCTTAATAATAATAATAATAATAATAATAATAATAATAATAATAGTACATGGAATTTGTATAGCACTGTCTCTTGTAAAAATAAATCAAAGCGCTTTCATTCGACCTACACACAACACACAATCAACAACTATTTACAGTTTTAACAAATTCAAATATACACACACAACACGCATGCATGCATGCATGCAGCACGTTCGCGCACACACACCTACAAACATTAAGCACTTTGGCAGGTGGATGTTGAAGGCAGGGACAGGTAAGAGATGGAAGCGGAAGGAGAAAAACTTGGGTTTGAAATAAGTGTGTCTTGAGGTTGGATTTAAAAGTGTCATAAGTAGGCTTTTGCCGGAGGGAGAGAGGAAGGTCGTTCCAGATCGATGGACCAGAAACAGAGAAAGAGCAGCAGCCAAGGGTAGATAGGTTGAATCTGGGTATTCTTAAAGACAAAGTATCTGCCGACGAGCGGAGGGAGCGAAAAGGTGTGTACAAGTGAAGACATTCACAGAGGTAGGATGGTGCAGTGTTGTGGAGACATTTGTAACAGAGGGTATTGATCTTGTAGTTTACTCTCTGTGGTACAGGCATCCAATGGAGAGATTGCAAGAGAGGGATAATGTGCTCGGATTTTTTCTTTCTGAGGACCAGACGAGCTGCAGAGTTTTGTATACGTTGAAGGGAGTGGATGGATGATGCTGGCAGACCAGCCAAAAGAGAATTGCAATAGTCCAGACATGAGAGAATAAGAGAAGTGACAAGTTTGGATGTTGCATCAGTGGACAGGTACTTACGAATTGCGCTAATATGCGGTAGTTGATTGTAGCATGACTGACAGGTTTGGGTAATGAATTTTTGCATGGAGAGAGTGTTGTCGACAACAACTCCTAGATACTTCACAGAAGTGGATAGAACAAAACTGACGTATTGCCGAATTCTATTGAAGTTGTTGGAACGGAGGAGAGTTTGTGTTTGGTGCCTACGAGCATGGCTTCGGTTATCTGCATTTAGTTGTAATTTGTTTTGTATCATCCAGTGTTGGATATCTTGAAGGCAGTTGGTCATATTTGTCAAAAGAGAAGGAAGATTTTCAGGTGTGTCACTGCTTTGAATCTGCGAGTCATCGGCATAAAAGTGATAATTGATATGAGACCATAATTGATAATTGATATGAGATGATAATTGATATCCTTAGAGACCAACTATACCACTTTCACTCATATAGGGGGGGGGGGGGGGGGGGGGGGGGGACCCATTCTCTCAGGAAGTTATAAATGGTGTCTGGTGGAACATCCTGAAAGAGGATCTTTAGGGAATCTGCAGTAAAATGCTTCTGCCTAATATCCTGAACATCCCGACACTCCAGGAGCAGATGCCTGATGGTCACCTGCACATCACAAGTCAACACCATGGGGTTCCCTCGCCTTTCAGGAAATGAAGGTGAGTGATATGATAATAACTGTGTGTATCCTCGTTAAAATACAGCCATCATAAATTACCAATATGTAATCACACAGATAAAATGACTAAAATGCAGTGATCTAAAACACAAAACATTTAATCTACACAGAAAAGTATGTCTAAAAACAGCCATTTAAAAATG
>JASPKP010007035.1:10000-13342 GCA_030674155.1 Stramonita haemastoma
ATAAACATACTCCACTGCAAATGATGAGAGTTCAATATAGGATAAAACCTCCATGGCTGACAGATGAAATACAGAAAGCCATATACCATAGAGATTATTTACTGAAACATAGCTCCCATGAAAATTATAAAAGGCATAGAAATAAAGTAGTTTCCCTGATTTGAACAGAAAAAAGAAATATTTTCTGAATGTGTTGAACAAGAAGAACAATGGTAGACTAGTCTGGAAAGCCATGCATAAATTCACAAATAAAAATGTCAACAGTTCAACCTGTATGCAAAACGATATATGTTATGCTCCACCACATAAGGAGTCGCATTGCACCAGAAGTCAGTTTTTAGTAATTAACAAGTTGTTAATCTCAAATGAAAGGGCTATCCAAAACAAAAAACAGATTGAAAATCGGACAATTCTGTGCAAAGTTGTTGTTATTTTAAAAATTGAAGTGATAGACTGCACCATGGGACAAAATGACAAATGGGCAAGTTTATTTTCATAAGAGGTGGTCAGAATGAGGGCTTGGGTATTTTCAAAACACATTTAAAAGCAAAAGGAATAAGAATTATGCCTTAATATTTCATTATAAGGTAGATAAACGGATATAGTTTAATAATCAATCAAGATCTCAAAATTGACAACTTGACCCCCATCTGCCTTTAATGGCTCCTGCAAAATTAGGTTGTGCTAAGCAACTCATTTCGTGGTGGAGCATCAAATATCAGCTGACAATCTAAACTACCATTTTTCAACTGTAGCAAAACAAGTAATTCAAAATGACTACTCGAAAGAAAATAATTTACATGAACTGCAAAAGTATTGTGAAGAGAAAAATATTTGTCTTTTTGCGAAAATGCAACCCCTATGGGTTCAAGAAGTTTACACTGCTTTAAGACAGCTCAAACAGACAAGCACCCATGGCATTGATGGAATTGATGGAAAAATTCTTAAGCTTTTGCACCAATCATAGCAGAAGTTCTTACGTATGTTTATAATCTTTGCATTGATAAAAACTATTTCCCTAAAGGTTTTAAGGAAGCAAAAATTATTCCCATATATAAATCTGGAAACAAGACCAATCCATCCAACTCCAGACCAATTTCTATTTTATCTGTTCTTTCTAAGCTTCTGGAGCAACATATTTATAAGTGTCTTTTTTCTCACTTAAGTCAACATGATCTGATACATCCCAACCAGTCTGGATTTAGGGAATATCATTCCTGTCACACAGCTTTAACAAAGCTGGTTGATTGCTGGCTATTAAATATAAATAGAAAGGAATTTACTGGAATACTGTTTGGTGATTTTGCAAAAGCTTTTGATGTTATACATCACAAACTTCTCCTTAAAAAATTAGCACTTTACAAATTATCTCGTAGTACTGAGTTGATCTCCTCTTTTCTTTCTGATAGACAACAGAAAGTATCTTTAAATGGATCTATCTCTGATTTTCTCCCAAACACTTATGGTGTGCCTCAGGGTTCAGTTTTGGGTCCCATACTTTTTCTGCTTTATATCAATGATCTTCCTTTATCCATAGGTACTCAACAGGACATGTTCGTTGATGACACCACTCTTGAAACAACAAACTCTGATGTGCATGGGGTTTATCTTACAATGCAAAAAAGTATAATAACCTTATTCAGTGGACACACCTAAACCACATGTCTCTTTATACCAATAAAACAAAATTTATGTTAATTGCCAATAGAAAAAAGCATCAAAACCTCACACAGTCTTTACCCTCTCTATATATTTCTAATGTGAAAGTCGATGAAGCAACAAATCATAAAGTTTTAGGTGTAACAATAGATAATAACCTCACATGGTCTAAACACTTAGAAAAAATGGCTAGAAATATAGCATCAAAACTGTGTTAGTTTAGAAAAATAAAGAACTTTTAAAATTTACATGGTAGGAAACTATTCTTTTATGCATATATACAATCGCACATTGATTATACATCTACACTCTGGAATCTAGCAAGTAAAAATGTACTTAAACATTTGCTTAGCATTCACAAAAGAGCCATTAAAATTGTCATTAACAAGTCATCTACTCTAACAGTTTTTGACCATAAACAAGCAAATATACTTCCCCTCCCAGCCAAATTAATATACAATAAAGGCATTCTGATGTATAAAGTACTCCATGGTAAGACTCCACATTCTCTTAGGAATATGTTTACTTATAATAGTTATCGACATTCACACAGAATAAATGTTCCTTTCACAACAATTAATCTTTATAAGTCTAGCCTTATGTACTCTGGAAGATGGCTATGGAATAATATTCCAGAGCTCCTAAAATGTGAATCTAATTTTTTGAGATTTAAAACCAGCTTGTTTAATTACTTAATGAATCTCTCTGATCTGATATTCCATTCTCCAAACATGTATTGAACCCAAATATGTATTGAACTGAACTATTATCAACACTATTATTGTCACTCAGCATGCATCGTGCATTTTGTTGAAGTCGTTGTTCATATCATCATCATCATTATCATCATCATCACCATCATTGTCATCATCATCCTCAACACCATCATCCTCATTAGCCTCTTTTTGTCATCCTCATTGTAGTTTGTGTTATCGTAATTATCATCATCATCATTCTTGTTATTATTAATATGATTATTTACATGACTAGATAGTCGATGCTTTTTTTTTAATATAAATTTTATATATTTTTTTTATTTGCAGAAATGTTCATATTTGCAAAATTATGCTCTCTCTCTCTCTCTCTCTCTCTCTCTCTCTCTCTCTCCTCTCTCTCTCTCTCTCTCTCTCTCTCTCTCCCCCTCTCTCTCTCTCTCTCTCTCTCTCTCCTCTCCTCTCTCTCTCTCTCTCTCCTTCCCTCTTCTCTCTTGTGTGGTATTTAAATTTATATTCCTAATATATTCTTTGTTTTGATTTTTTTTCGTATTCTTTAAAAAAGAAATTGTTCCTTGTTTGGTTGAAAGTTTTTTTCTTGATTATTTGTGTTCTTTTATGCCCAGAGGGCTGGTTGTAAAAAAGCATGTTTGCTTATATGGGCCATTACCCTCTTTAAATAAAATTTATTCCATTCAATTCAATTCAATTCAATTCTGTCCTCGACCTTTCTTAGGGTGTCACTCAGCCTGAGGCCCGTCCACTCTCGGATGTTGTCCTCCCATCTCTATTTCTGCCTGCCTCTCCTTCCATGGATAACCTAGTGGTCAGAACATTGTGCTGGAAATTTGAGACCCAGGTTCGAGTCTGGTCGAGGAGATTTTTCTCCTGGAGTTAACACCAGTGCTGACTCCACTTTCCCCAAAAGTCCTTTGATGAGACTTTAAACGAAACCCATGTGCGAACGCAT
>JASPKP010007036.1:2500-7500 GCA_030674155.1 Stramonita haemastoma
CATTCTATAAAATAATGTATTAATTCTTCTTGACATGAAAACATTTACACAAGTCTTTGAATGGTTCACAACTGTTAAATTATCGGTATTGATCGCGGGGTCCTAGTTAACAATCTCCCATTTCGCTGATTTGTTTCAATGGACCTTTCTCCATGATTTCTGTTCTAGTAAGCTGTACCCCTCTTGCAAGGATAAAGGCACATGCAATTCTATTGAATCCAATTCATGTTTTGCACCTCTCTTAGCAGCTCTATCTGCCCCACTCATTTGGAAAGAATCCAGAGTGTGAAGGCACCCAACAAAATTTACATTTATCCCCTTTAAGGTCAAGAGATGTATGACATGCTTAATCTCTAATATAATTTTTGAAGTTTTCTTGTAACATGGAGATTTTAAAGCATACAATACGACTTAGAATCCACACAAAAAAGAATTTGAAATATACATAATGGCAAATCAAGATATAAGTAAGCCCATTAATATTGCTACAAGTTCTGCTGTAAATATCGAGTGATGTTTTACCAACATGATATGATTTTTCAATTTTTAACGCTGGTATAACAAAAGCAGATCCCGTTTTTGATTATCTAGACGTGATCCGTCTGTATAAATTTGTAAATGGTCAAAATATTTATGATGGATGTGGGATCGGACATCAGAAACCATTATGTTCAGATTGTCATTCTTTTTTTCATTAGACACCTCAATATCGAAGTGTGCTTTATTCATCTCCCAAGATGGGCAAGGTAATATTGCCTCTCTTGTGTCCATGCTGTGTTGATTGACTTCAGAGTTTTGAACAAGATCAGACACGTATGTACTTATAGGCATTAAAGAGGATATAGATTTTGCTCTTTTAGGAAAACTAAATTCTGATTTTACTTCTATTTCTTCTGAAATAAAGTTTTCAGTTGTTCTGTTTCTGAGCACATATTTAGCACATGCTAGTTGACAGTAATATCTAAAGGTAATATGCCGACTTCGTTATACGTTCCCATGGCTGAGGCGTGATAAGGCACACCAAGAGCAACCCTGTATGCTTTGCAGTCTATACTTTGTAACTTTTTAAGTAAATACCTAGGAGCACTGAAAAAGACCTCTTGGCCATACGATAATTTTGAACGAATAAGAGATGTAGCTAAACTTTTCAAATTTAATGTATCTTGGCCCAGAACTGTTTGCTGCCCATCTTCAGTAAGTTCAAACATTTTTTTGCTTTAGTTAAATTGTGTTCAATATGTGCATTCCAAGTTAGCTTAGAAGTAAGAAAAACCCCTAAGAACTTTATGGTATTTTTTTACTCAATCATGTCGGCCCCAATTTTAAATGCTGGTTGCTCATCTGGATTACTGCTATTGTTAAAAGCACAGTGTAAGTTTTTTCTGTGGATAAAGTAAATCCATTTTCAAACATATACTTATCGACATTGTTTAGCTGGTTCTGATATACCTTTTTAATTAGTTTAATGCTCTTTTTGGTGTGTTTCTTTTCTAGAAACATTCATCCAAACATACATATGTATCTGCATATTGCACTATGACGACTTCGTTTGACAATGTCATAGGGAGATCATGCAGCAAAACATTAAACAGTAGAGGTGATATAACAGATCCTTGGGGGTAGTCCCATATGAAGAGATCTAAAACCTGAATATGATTTTGCTACTCTAACTTGTATACTTCTATTAGTCAAAAAACTTTTAATATAATGATAGAAATGCCAGAAAAAACCTAGATTCTTTAGTTTACACAGCAACTTGCATGCCAAACTTGATCATACGCCTTTTTATATCAAAAAAAGTTGCAAGAACGTTCTTTCTTCTTGCAAACTGAATTTTTATATGCGTTGACAGTTTAACCAAGTTATCAATAGCAGACCTATCTTTTTGAAAACCCGTTTGATTGACCGGGATTATCTTATTTTTATCACAGAAATACATCAGCCTTTTCAGAATAATTCTCTCCATTAGCTTGCCAGTGTGTGAGGTCAACGCAATTGGTCTGTAGCTAGTTTTGTCTGTTTTGGGCTTTCCCTGTTTATGAATTGGAATGACAATTGACTGTTTCCAAATCACTGGCATAACACCTTCAACCCAACATTTATTGAACAGTTTATGAAGTAGAAAAATAAAGTTTACTGGTATATGTTTTAGCATGTCGTTAGAAACTGCATCTAATCCAACAGATGTTTTCTTAGTAGAAAGAGATGTTAAAGCATCTCTAACTTCTTCCACTGAAATTGCGGCATTAATATATGAACTGTTGTCAGGGGACTGGGTCGGTATACTCTGTTTTATACTCCTCTTCTGTTCTATAATTCTTGCAATTAAGTGACAAGCCTTCAAGACGCATCGATTTTGAAAACATGTCTGCAAACGCTTCAGCTTTTTCTAAATTTGATGGAAATTCTTTGCTCTCTAGTCTCACTGGACAAGCTGGTAAACTAACACCTCTTTTCATTTCATGAAATTTTTCCCAAACCTTTTTAAGGTCTTTATGGTTTGAAATTTCGGTTGTACAAAAAGATGTCCAAAAATTGTCTCTTAGCCTGAGCTACAACAAGGTTACAGTGATTTTTTGCTTGTTTCTGTTTTAAATTATTTTCTGATGTTTTATCTTTTAGATACATTTTATACATTAAGCGCTTATATTTAACTGCTTCCTCACAAGCTGGTGTCCACCAGACATTTCCCTGATGTTTATTTGTTTTTAGCATATTAATTTTAGGGATAGACAAAGTGGCAGCATGAAGAATGGTCTCAGTAAATTTGGAATAAAAGCGGTCAATATTGTCAGTGTCAAAGCTGTCAGTGTTGTAAACTGCGAGGATGTCTTCAAACTTCTTCCAGTCAGCTTTTTTGTAGTTAAATTTGGGAATTTTGTCTTCCTGAGTGTCACAGAAAGTTGTTGTTTTACCAAAAGTTGTGATAACAGGCAGGTGATCGCTGCCAAGTGTGTCTTTATACGTTGACCACTCACACTCTGGAGCTAATGCAGGAGACACAAACGACAAATCTAAGGCTGATGCTTTGTGACTGGTAATGTCTGGAATTCTTGTGACACTGCCATCATTTAGCAAGCATAGACAGGAATCAACTATATTTTCTACGAATCGATTATGGGATACTTTTTTACATTCTTTATCCCAGAAAGGAGCATGTGCATTAAAATCTCCTGCTATGAACCACTTTTCATTATCTTGAAGGTTGTGTATCCACTCAGTATTCAGATCATTTGGTCCCTTAGGCAGATACACAGACACAACATTTATTATTAGATTTTTTCCTAAACTTACTCGTGCTGCACATGAATGTATATCTAAGTTCTGGTTAGGCACTGGTGAAGGACATATGCAGTAATCCACCCCTTCTTGAATGTATATGGCTGCACTGACTTTAGTTACATCATCGACTTGTTGATGGACAGGTGGATAGTAATAGCCAGGCAGCTTGGGCAGTTTATTTCTATTTACTTTGAGTGATTGAAGCATCAAAACTTGATAACAATTTTCAGCAAGGTGCTGGATTAAATAGGACAGATTAGTGGAAATAGATCTAGCATTCCACTGCATGATGGAAAATGCGCTTTGTTTTTTGAAAGGCATAATAAAGTACAATGTTATTAACTAACTAATTAAAAACTAAACAAACCCAACCCAGAAAAATATTTTACGGACAAAAAAAAAAAAAAAAAAATATAATAAAAAATTAAAAAAAAACAGACCAAAAAAAACACCCCAATAACAACAAAACCCCAAAACAAAAACAAAAACCAATTTTAACTGACTAAAGAATCGTTTACAGTTTAAGACAAACTACTCATTCAAAGAATGTTCACACTGGATTAAGTAAGACAGTTTCTATAGATGTGATCAAAACTGAATAATACTACAGTTAGTGCACCGCAAGTTAATGTACATGAATTACCAGTCCGTGTTCCTAAACACATTAAAATAATAATCATGCTGTTTCTGCTGTCTCCACCATGGAAACTGGACATCGTGAAAACTGAGAGGCCACTGGTTAGATCTGTACCCTGGCTGCTGAAGGTAGTCTTCACAGGCAGATCTGTAGGTTGGTACCTGGCGTGAAGTGTCGTACAACCAGCGTCTGCGTTTCCTCTTCTGCTTTTCCCAGAACAAGGCATGCACGTGTCGGCCGATGTTTCTGGCGAGGACACGTGATCCCTGGGTGTTGGGGTGGAGTGGGTCTCTGAAATAACTTTTATGAGTGTTCAGGTTTTCATGGGAGATGAAGGAAACATTTTTCTCACCAAACAATTCAGAACATGTTATGGCATTGAAAACGTCTCTTTTCCTCTGCAGATCTGCATTCTTGGTAGGAGCAATTTTGCTAATTACAACTTTGGTGTCTGGGAAAGAGGCTGTAACATTTTTGACATTCCTAACCATGTTTTTACTGGCTTCTTGTGGGTCTGTGTCTTTCAGATCATTAACACCACAATGGATTATGACACACTGTGGTTTCTTCATATCAGACTTTGCTTTGACAGACTGGTGAATCTCCCCAATTTTTGGTGTATGCACTTTTACTGCATCAAAGCCATAGGAGTGACCTAGTCGCTTGCTGTTAATTCCATGCAGAACGGAATCGTGAACTAGGACAACCTTAGGGAGACTAGAATTATTCTCTTCCTTGAAAGTAGAATTCGATTTAACGTCATCCTTCCTTTTCGTCATCACTGTTTTTTGACGTAAATCTGGGTCGGTGTCAGGCTTTTTTGCTTTCTTCTCCAATTTAGGCCTAGGTCTATCAGGCTTCACTGACCTTTTTGGTGGTGTGGCAGTGCTGGGAGAAGACAGCGGCTGTTTCACGGCTTCTGCATAGGTGGTGGCTGGCAGGGAGGATCGTGGAGCAGAAGAGTCGGTCTGGGTTCCTCTGGTCACCATGCTGGAGGTTCGTTTGGGCTGGCTTTGGGTGTTGACAGCGCTGCTGCTGGTGGCCAGAAGGCGTCCCTGGTCAGCCACGGTCCTCTGCAGAG
>JASPKP010007038.1:0-7500 GCA_030674155.1 Stramonita haemastoma
GGACCCTCTACATAGTTCCTGGAGTCAAGGAACTAGATTGAAATAGGCCGTGTATTTTTACAGAATGTTTTGCATGTGTCAGTTGGAAGAAGTAAAGAGTGAATTTGACATTTTGTCTCTGTTTTCAGGTACAAAATCATCTGCGACCAAAACAAGGCCACTGGCAGGGGGAGACCAGCTGGGCCTATCTGATGTAATGGCCCCTTCTTCACGCGACCCAGCTGTGGTTCCACCCGTGGTGGATTTTCTCACTCAGCGGGGTTTACAGGTGTTTGTAATGAAAGTCCAACATAAAAAAAAAATGAACATGGTTTTCTATGCCTTCTCACAGAAAAGTAATTAGAGTGGAGCCCAATGATAAATAGGTAAATTACCATTTAACTTTGCCAAAACATTTTTGTCTTCCTTTCAAGGTTCTTGAGTGCATTATAGTACTGGCTACAACAAATTTCGCTTACTTCTTTTCATGTTCCCTATTTAGTCCGGTCAAGTGACAAATTCCTGCCATCCGCCTCAGCGGCCTCAGCGACCCAACCAAGCCCCATAGCTTTCCCCATAGCTCCTCCCCATAGCTTCTCCCCATACTCCTCCCCATAGCTCCTCCCCATAGCTCCTCCCCATAGCTTCTCCCCCATAGCTCCTCCCCTATGCTTCTCCCCAAGTCCACCTCACTTGGCCATGTCAGGCATCGCAGAGCCCTAGACTTTGGCTTTTGTCTCTAATGACTTTCTGACATCTTTGTTGCAGTGTACACTCCTGAGGATTCAGGTGCAACAACTGCCACAACACACCCACGCTGACCCCAAGATCACCTGTCGCTTCCCACATCCAAGGCCAGCCTGCTGGCGCTTTTCATCTGTATCCACCACCCCAAAACGTACTTTCGAAGTGACGGTGAAGATGGAGTCAAACAAAAGCGCAGGCGGAAGCAAGGGTTCACAGAACCCTCCCAATGGATGAAGGAATCAAACGAGAGGATGCACAGAACCTTAGAGTGGACTGCTGTGGCTGTGGAGGAGAAAAACAAAATCCTTAGGGAGAAAAACAAAATCCTTCAGGAGAAAAACAAAATCCTTAGGGAGAAAAACAAAATCCTTAGGGAGTTCCTGGAGAAAATGTAAACTCCTTCAGAGCCTCAACAATTCGGTCCAAGGCTTTCTTTTACATCAGTGCAGATCTGGTGAAAATTATATGGTGTTTATAACTACAACAAACACAGTTATGAAATGTATTTGGCATTTAATTCTTTACCTTATTTTTTCTTTCATGTTCTAGTCCAATACATATGCTTAAGAAAAGCTTGCCATTTTTCTTTCTAGTCAAATAAATGTGATTACGGAAAACTTGCTGTTTTTCATTATTTACATATTTAGCACCTTGAAAAGCAATACATTGGAAATTGTTTAAGTCAGCATCCTGTAATTTATCAAGTTCCCGTTTTTTTCAGTAATTACCCATGCTGGTCCTGGCCTCTAATTCTCTTATGCTGTTAAGATGTCGACCTGCTAAGGAGTTTCAACCCTAAGTCTGATGGTCTCCAGGGGGTCGATTTATTCAGGTTTCCAACTTATTGTTATTTGTACTACAGTCGGGCCCCATTTAAGAAGCTCACTTACAGTGAATCCCCCTTAACAAAAGCAACAAATTTGTTCTGTGGGACGTGTTCTTTATTATGACTTAAGAAAGGTCAGATATAAGAATCTCGCTTATAAGAAAACCCCTCTTATAAGAACGTCAGTTTCTGTCCCACCAAAGATGTTAGCTGAAATATAAGAAAGTCTAGTCAGTTTTGAGAAACTTCACTTTGCAAAAGGGAGACCTCCTTCAGTCAGTTTCCTAAAGCAAGTTCACCAAACAGAAAGCATTTCCACCAGAATTTCAATTTCAATTGTTGCCTTCAGGACGTCGTTTTCAATGCCACAACAGCAAAACAAACAGAAAAAAGGAATTCCTTTGTGCCAGTAGCATCCGAGTTCTAAACTCATAACACTGACTGGAGGTTGTTTTTGTTTGTTTGTTTGCTCTTTTTTGTTTGTGTGTGTGTGTGTTTTTAATTTCTCTGAATTACTTACCTGCCACTTTATGTATGTAGCCAATGCATACAGGCGTGCACATACATGCATATTTGCCCTAAAATAAGTATGTCTTATTTTTGGCTTTATTGATTTTTTGAATTGCTGTAAATTCAAATGTCTTTCTACCATTGTGTGTGTGTGGGGGGGGGGATGGGTGGGGTGTGCTTATGGTGTGTATGGGTAGGGGGGGGGGGGGGGAGCGTGTGTGTGTGCATGTGTGAGTGTGGGGGCGGGGGGTGTGGATTGTATGGGAGGGGGGAGCGTGTGTGGTGTCTTCATTTAACGTCTATCCACTAAAAAGTGATTTTAGACAAATGATTGGGGAAAAAAAAAAAAAAAAAGAGTCGGTGTGTTTTGGTGTGACAGGTGATGAGGATAATAGAAAAAAACAACAACAAAACAGGTCTAACCATCAGAAACTGCTTGAACTATACATACTAAAAGATAACAAAATAGAAGCAAGTGACTTGAGTAAGATAAATGCTGCAATATATATATATATATATAATTGTGTGTGTGTGTGTGGTGACTGTGTGTGTGTGGTGTGGTGTGGTGTGTTTCTTACAGGCATAAATACCATCGATAAGATAAACATGTTATTGGAACAGAAAAAGGTAAAGTCCAATCTAAAGTAAACGGCAACTGGACTATGAAGTAAACATTCAGAAATCTAAAATTAATGAAAAATCACTGAAAACATTTTCTAATGAACAATCAGAATATTAGGCAAATTGTTTTTTAAAACTTTACATTCAAAAATCAAATGAAAACTTGAAATGTTTTCACCACAACAGCACGTAACACCTGTCACAAATTTTGTTTTAAATGCATTTAGCTTTAGTCTATAAAGTAGCGAGATTACTTGTCTGACTTCACTATACTATAATGTGGAAAATTCGAGACCATAATTTTTTATGTTATAAGTCTTTACAATATGATGTTTAGAATTGCTAACCAAAATCTTTAACTAATAATTTCTATTTCATTCTTGGGATTTCTTTTTCCAACAGATTGTAAGCCTCAGAGATTGTAAGTGGATACATTAAAATTATTGATCCTTTCTCTTGTTTCGCACCCCTTTTGGCAGCGCGATCTCCCATTCATTACAAAATAATGTGTCACATAAAAAGCATCATTTCTCCAATAACATTGTTCTTTTCATTTTTCGCATTACATGGACTCTCACGCACAGCATGTATTTTTCGCAACAGCTTGGGCAGTCCCTTTAAGCACCTTCTTTCCCCCTTTTGAAAGCGTGTGTGTGTGTGTGTGTGTGTGGTGTGTGTTTTGCGTGCATGCATGTATATGTGCGGGTGCGAACGCGGCGTATAAGTGTAAATAATGGTGATCATGTCTTTTCTAGTCAATGGTTTTTAAGAAAATTGTATCTAAAACTTGGGTGTGTTTGCGTGTGGTGCGAGCGCGCGGGTAGAGTAATGAGTGTTTGTGACATTTTTTATTTGAAGTTATATAATGTTTGAACAAATATGAAATGTAGCTACTTCATGTGTTTGATTATGATTTGTATCAATATCCTGTCAGTATTGTAATTGCCCTTCAGGGATAATTAAAGTGATTTTGACTTTGACCAAAAACCCAACTTGATTTCTTTCAGGAAATTTTTTTCGTCACACCAGATGTGGCTGGCAAGTTTGAAGACAGGCACATAAAAAGCATCATTTCTCCAATAACATTGTGTTTCTTTTTCATTTATTCGCATTACATGGACTCTCACGCACAGCATGTATTTTTCGCAACAGCTTGGGCAGGTCCCTTTAAGCACCTTCTTTCCCCTTTTTGATTGCTGGAATCAGAAAGGCAAAGCCAGCCTCAGATCTCAAAATTTCTGCCAGCACTTCAAACATGTTGTTGCTGTGGCTTGAATTCTCACAGTGGTCGTGAAAACCAATACATGCATAAAATTTGAACAAGTCGGTCTAAAAAGTACAGCCTCTTTTATTTTATCTTGTTGAGCATATGGCGTTCTCATTCAAGTGTCGTTTGTTTCCAGTAAATGACCATACATTTATTTACTTGTGTTAGTTATTGTGACTTTATCTTCAAGCAAACTCATGAAATACGGAATCCTGTTGACAATGACAGTTTGGTTTTTTTTTTAGTTTCCCTGCCGTTTTCAGTCGTAGGCTTTCAATAACACCCAATCAAAACTTATTTCGAGCTTGTTATCTATACCAGTACCAGTTAGGTGTCTGATAGTAAGTTTTTATTCAATTTTTTCAAGGTTCCTTTACGATTTTTTTAACGATTTTTATTCCTGTGATAAGTGATACACTGAAGATCTTGAGCCGACAGTCAAGCATTGATCACTTTAATTTTCTTTCTGAAAGAAGTTTCTGCTTTATTTTAGTCATGGCTTTTTCATTGATATTTACAGAAATAAAAGTTGTTGAATCCACAAAGTCCTCTGTGTGTGTGTGTGTGTGTGTGTTAAGTTTTTTTATATATTTGAACATTATACCATTGTCGTTGAATTTCAACTAGAACATGGAGCCAGACTGAGTGAGTCGCCCACCTGAGTGAGGTGGTGACCACAACATCCCTTCAACGACCGTCTCCCTGCGAACCTCCAAACCCCAAAGGCTTTGACACAAACTGACCACAGGCACAGAGGTCTATGGGGAAACTGAATCTGAGGTCACCATGAGACCAGAACAACGGGAGCCACCGAATCAGTGGCATTTTTCATTATTGCATGCTGATCAATGGGATGATGTAATGATGCTGCTGTGGAAGTGCATCCACTTTGAGACTACTTGACAGGGTTGTACTCTTCGCTTACTGTCATAATATATCCTGGCATCAACCGGGCCCGTGGGATACAGACACCTGCAGTGTTGGTCAGGTAATTTGAGCAACACTCTCAAATTCGCATCCGTAAAGTGGATGAAGCTTTACTGTGTGGTTCCAGTCTCCCCACTGAGCCCACAGCACACTCGCTCTGGGTAGGAGCCGGCCGGAGCCTGAAAAATCCTATGTCTCATGGACTTGAAAAGAAGAAACAGTACTTATTATGGCACCCCCTAATGGTATGTAATTTTTGAAACCCCCCTTCCCACCTATCACGCCTCTAATTCAGACAACACAAAACGGACACCAATTAGATATTTCCAACATTTATTACAAACATCCAACCATTTACTCAACCAAAAAAAACACTAATTCCACCACTTAAACACCTGAACATCACAACAATACAAGCTCACCAGCTTCACGCCCAGAGTCAAACCCAACCTCACTCTTTCAATCTCTACACATATCAATGGCTCACAATTATTAAGCATCCACATAAACTTAGTCATATGATAATCTAAATCAAACTCAACACCAATGTATCTTATGTATCAAAAAAATATGTCTTCCACTCTCACCACACCTGCTATCTGGCATTGTCAGGAAAACTCCTCCCCCCCCCCCCCCCCCCCCCCAGAAGTCCACAACAACAACACGGCTATCTTAGTATCTATAGACCTTGTCAATAAATCTCAACAGGCCCAATCCACAGAGATGTCGTGTTCAAAAGAGGGAAAAAACACGGGTGAAAAAAAAACCTTCCCAAGTCCTCCAGCACAACACACAGAGGTAGATACAGTTCTGAAGTCCTCTGGCACAACACGCACAGGTAAATAAAGTTCTCAAAGTGTAAACAAATTACAACCAGCAATCAGTCACCTCCACGAAATTCACCACATGTGCATCAGGATTTTCGGATTTGTCCTCCACCTCCTCAAATGGCATATCCTGGGGTTGTCTCTGTCTCTGTTTCGATCTGATGGCACATGCCTTAACTGCTTCTGGCAGATCTGTGTCAGAATCTGTGTCAGAATCGTCAATTAACTCAGAAATTAACACTCGCTTCGAGAGAGATCTGCCGAGCGACGCCATGTTGGATAAATTCACTTCCGTCTAGCCTGCCAAGTTACCGTTGCAAAGCCAAGCTAGCGCTTGCGCAGCTCGCGGCAAGACATCTCGCCTGGCTCGCCTACTTACAACACGTCTCTGTTCTCCCTGTGAAGAGCATGCCGCCACGAGAGTAGTGCCACTTTTTTTTTAAAATCCTGTATGCATGCGTAGTTGTTTCCCTATCAGAGGGGCAACTTCCTCGTTGCCATGGGTAGTTTAATGTGCATTGAATGGGTGTTTCATACAGGATCTAGGACCTCAGTTTATGATCACATCTGAAAGACTAGTGTCCACACTACCAGTTTAGGTCTAGTGGATGGTGGGAAAAAATCTGGGCACAAAATGCTCTTTTGAATGAAACTGTTAGCTGAGGTTCCATAGGTATGAAAATTAAATACATGTAAAAAAAAAAATTAAATAAATTTAAAAAAAACCACCCCAAACTTTCATATTTAAAAAAAAAAACGCACTTGAGTGTTTCAGCAGACATGTAAATGCATGGAAATAATATTTCACACACGTTGAACACTCATGTGTGGTATCTACAACAATAACCTAACTTTGGCCAGTGGCATGGATATCATGATATGCACATAACACCAGTATGGACTCTGGTACCTGGAGAGGGTGGGTCTCCACCAGGTTCGACTTGCCCACAACACACACTGCCTGGAAAATTTAGTGCAGTGCACGCATCAACAACTTCTTCTTGAAGCGTTCAAGGAGAATCACAGTCATGGTGTGATGATGTGAAGAAGAAAAAGTGTCTGCTAGTGTTGTGAAAAAATGTAGCATTTTTTGTGGTGAATTATTTATTGCCTTTACACAAAGACCATGCATTTCAAAGCATCACTCATTTACTGTGTTTTCATTGCTTATAGTAAGTGTTATTTCTCCGAGGGTCTTGCCCATGCTTTTGAAGAACTTAATAAAAATTGTGAACAATGAAAATATATATAATAAACAGATGTTTGTAGTAAGTGTTATTTCTCCAAGGGCATATTATTACTAGTATTTACACAATGCTCAAAATGATTTTGCCCATGCATGTGAAGATCTTAATAAAAATTGTGAAAAATGTCAATACACAAAATAAACATGATGAACAAACCAATCAATCAAAAAATCAATCAGAACATCGTGCACACACTACACGTTAAAACCTGCTCTTCTATTTGGAATACTAGGCCAGTGTTTGCCAGTGGGAACTGATGACAAACTTGACAATACTGCATACACACGGGGACTTGATGTGAAAGAAAAGCATATAACTGCTCATTTAATTATTCTCGAAATAAAAGAATATTAAAAAAATCAGTCAATCAATCAATGAATTCAGAGTGTATGAACTTATTACAAAAAGTGATTCAAGAGTTTAAGCTTGTTGAACACACACACACACACACACACACACACACACACACACACACACACGCGCGCGCGCGCGCGCGCGCGCACGCACGCACGCACGCGTGCACGCACGCACGCACTAAGCAGGCAGCAC
>JASPKP010007039.1:0-2500 GCA_030674155.1 Stramonita haemastoma
GACAGAGACAGAGACAGACAGACAGACAAACAGACAGACACAGAGACAGACAGACAGACAGAGACAGACAAAGAGACAGACACAGAGACAGAGACAGACAGACAGAGGCAGACAGAGACAGAGACAGAGAGACGGAGAGACAGACAGACAGAAAGACAGACAGACAGACAGAAAGACAGAGTTAGACAGTCAGAGAGAATGAAGGAGACAGAGAAACAGGCAGACACAGACAGACAGAGACTGACAGACAGACAAAGACAGACAGAAACTGACAGACAGATAGCAAAGTGTTTGACTAACTAAATGATAGACAAGACAGAGGCACAGAAAATAGTATTTATGCAGTTGTCTAATTCAAAAACATTATTTCTCAACCACAAAACTGGTACAAAATGGTACACTGAAATGCCATACTCACCCAAAGATAGGGAGAGAGAGAGAGAGAGAGAGGAGAGAGAGAGAGAGAGAGAGAGAGAGAGAGGAGAGAGAGAGAGAGAGAGAGAGAGAGAGAGAGAGAGAGAGAGAGAGAGAGAGAGAGAGAGAGAGAGAGAGAGAGAGAGAGAGAGAGAGAGAGAGAGAGAGAGAGAGAGAGAGAGAGAGAGAGAGAGAGAGAGAGAGAGAGAGAGAGAGAGAAGAGAGAGAGAAGGGAAGAGGGGAGAGATAGGGAAAGGTACAAGGAGGGAGAAGGGGAAGGACATGGAAGAGGAAGAACGGATCTGACACGTTGACATGTGCCTACGCAAGCAAAAAAAAACAACACATACAGCACTTGCATGCGGACAGATCAAACAGACGATACTGACCATACACCCCTGCACGTACGCACCAGCGCACGCACGCGCGCACACACACATGCGCATACACACACATACTCTCTCTCTCTCTCTCTCTCTCTCCTCTCTCTCTCTCTCTCTCTCTCTCTCTCTCTCTCCTCTCTCTCTCTCTCTCTCTCTCTCTCTCAACACCACACACACACACACACACACACACACACACACACACACACACACACACACACACACACACACACACACACACACACACACACGCAGATATCTTCTTGACCACGAAGTATATAAACTGTGCCTTAATGCATGGATCATTAAGTTTTTTTTCTGAAGATGTAAATTGCAATTCTGTTCTAATGCCGTTTCCACCCAACATTCATTGTTTGAAAGTTCTGTGCTTACAGGGTTAGATCATAGTAAAGGATTCTATGTACATACAAAATACAGCAATGTTCACGATCGTGCTGTATGATTCTAAACCCTCTGCATTAAGTATATGGTTTGTGAACTATTGTTATTATTATGCTCATTTATGTATTTTCATTTAAGAAACAGAAAATTAACTTTTTCCTCACTCTGTTTTACACCCTTCCATCATCATATTATCATCATCATCATCATCATCATCACTTTTTTGTATGCTTTTATGGTTGTTAAGGTTTCTTTCTTTGTTTTGTTTTCATTAAGACCTAGATCTAGGTCTATTAATTTGATAATAGTTTGAGTCACCTTGAAGTGAATGGACATTTCAAACAAATAAGATCACACACACACACACACACACACACACACACACAACACACACACACACACACACACACACACAACACACAACACAACACAACACAACACACACAACACACAACAACAACAACAACAACACACAACACACACACACACACAAAACACACACACACACACACACACACACACACACAACACACACATACACACACAACCACACACAACCACACACTAGCCTACTCACTGTAACTCTGTAAAAGGTGTCGGTTGTACCGTTTCGCTGACGGATGGGTCGTCCCAAACGGATGATAGTGACCATCCCCACGCCCGCCGAATGGAGCCTCGGACACACTGGAACATTCCGTCACTGTGTCGCTGTCCAAACTATCTGCTCGCTGTCTGTGGCTTCTGTCATAGATTTCAAGAAGCAACCCGTCTACGATAGATCTCTGTCGTTCCAGTGTATGCATGCGCGATGCGCGTGCCGGTTCGATGGAATCGTCTGCCCCATCTTCGGTCATTGATCTTTCACGGAAACTTTCACTTTCCACTCCGCTAAACAGATTAGATCTAGGATTATTCTCTGCGCATTCGGGCGTGAACTCACTCCTGCGTAAATATTCCACTGATGAGGATACACCCTCACTGAATCTCCTGACATGTTGCCGATTGTTGTAATGCACTGCACAACTTTCGGAATCTTCAGGATGTTGAAACTCTTGAGATCGTTGGGAAGTTTTCTTCCAGTTGTTGTCGTCTGGGGGCCGCGTGGAATGGAATGATCGCCGGTTCGGAGATCCAGACTCAAAAACTTCCTCGTCTGATTCGGAAAGACAGAGACGAATCGTATTAGACCAGTCTGGAGCAGAGTCGGCCATCGTGAAACATATTGCTTGATGCAAACAGTTCGAACACAAGTGAAAAAAGTGAGCAACAAGTGTCGTCTGCTCCTGGAGCAAACGTGGGTA
>JASPKP010007039.1:7500-13336 GCA_030674155.1 Stramonita haemastoma
TAATTCATGTTTTTCTCTGCTATAGTCAGTATAAAACTTTGTCGACTAGAGAGTGCTGGTACGCATTTACTGCAAATAAGATCTGGTACACACACATGTGTGTACTTCAGTACAGTCCCCCAGTTCACCCAGCTGTAAATGGGTACCTGCCCTCTTTTAAGGTCAGGGAAGGTAAAGCAGCGAGGGAGAGGAGATGGGCGCCACCCTCAATATGCTGGCTCCTAGAGAAGCTGAGGTCTCTGACGCCTTGCTCCCCAACGCCCACATATAGGGTATGGAACACCTTTACTTTTACTCACACATGTGTGCCTTGAAGAACTGTCGTCATTTGACTTGTTTGTGTGTTTCTGTTTGCAAGACCAACGTATCTCAGTCTGCGCTTACTAAATACAGCCAACATTTGTCTTTGCTCTGAGAGTTAATTGAGAATGCTTTCGTTTCTTCTTCAGTCTGATCATTTGACTCACAGAAATCGTCTGTAGAGTCACATTTCGGCTGTATTTATTTTGGTCTCTTTCCAATTTTCGTAGCTTTGTGTGTGCACGCAGCCAGAAGACACAGTGTGGAGAGTAAGGATGTATGTTAAAGATGCTGTTATTTATGACAAATCAGCTGAAAAGAAAGATGTATAAAATCCTAGTCAATGATTCACACTGACTTAAAAGCACAAACCCGATCCTGTGACAGACTTGAAACAACAGGGATAGAGCACGGAAATTGTAACCTTCATTAGCAGCAATAACTCTTTTATTTTTGCTGCCTCATCTTTTGCAACATCCCCATCCTACTGTTTCCATGCCGCTCGTTTCAATCTCCCTGCTACAGCCATACCCAGATTCGCTATGTCTCATCCTCAGGGTCGGTATTGCACTGGGAGCCCATCAATATCAGGCCACCGTCGGGCCACCAGCCAGAGGAGCCCTGCACTTCTGCTGGGTCAATTTGGTGGTGTTCATTGGTGCCTGTTCTAAGCTAACAATAGTAACTACTACTAACGACGGTATTACCTCAGTCGCGGAGCCAGACTAAGTGAGTCACCCACCTGAGGTGGCAACCACCACAACGTCCCTCCAACGATCGTCCCCCGTGAACTTCCAACCTCAAAGGCTTTGACACAAACTCACCACAGGCACAGGAGTGCATGGGTAAGCCGAATCTGAGGTCACGATGAGACCGGAGCAACGGGGGCCACCGAACCAGAGGCAATTTTGATTATCAGCAGCAATAACTTTGATTAGCAAGAATAACAGTTTTTCCTTTTTTCACCAAATCTGTCGTGATGTCCCTGTTCTGCTGTTCTCAAACCATTTCTTCAAATCTCTCAGCCCAAACCCAACCCAAATTCGTTATGTCGCATTCTCAGGGTCAGAAGTCCACATGGAGCTAATTCTAATGTCAGGCTGCCTGGGACCAACAGCCAGAGTGGCCCTGCACTGCTGCTGAGTCACTGTGGTGGTGTTCTATGGTGCATGTTCTAAGCATACACTCGCAGGGCGATCACATGCAAAATTGACAATGATAGCTTCGTTGCGGAGCTAGTCTGGGTGAGACACTCACACAGGGTGTGATCATCACAGCGTCCCTCTAAGTACCTTCTCCAGTGAACCTCCAACACCGGAGGCTTTGACACAAACTCGCCACATGCATAACGGTGTATAGGGAAACCGAAACTGAGGTCACCATGAAAGAAGAACAACTGGGGCCACTGAATCAGATACTATTTTCTTTTTATCATAAAATGGTCAATGGTGATGAGGATGATGTAATAATGCTGAGGTCACCCTGAAAGAACAACTGGG
Source organism: Stramonita haemastoma (assembly GCA_030674155.1). Lineage (NCBI taxonomy): Eukaryota > Metazoa > Mollusca > Gastropoda > Neogastropoda > Muricidae > Stramonita > Stramonita haemastoma. Next base: position 9,300 of record JASPKP010007039.1, read on the forward strand.
GCCACTGAATCAGGAACAATTTCTTTTTATTATTTTATGATGGTCAATGATGATGAGGAAGATGTAATAATGTTGAGGTCACCATGAAAGAGGAACAATTGGGGCCACTGAATTAGAAACAATTTTCCTGTATTATATATGATGGTCGATGGTGATGAGGATGATGTAATAACGCAGCTATGGAAGAACACCTGTGCCAATACTCCGTGACAGGGAGGTATTCTACGCTTGCAATTTTAATACATCTTGTCGTCAATCAGACCATAAAGGAAGAGACACCTGCAGTATGAGTCAAGTAATTGAACAACACTCTCAAAACTCCATCCCCAAAAGTGAATGAAGCTCCACTATAACTGTCATCCCAATCTTCCCAATAAGTCCACACCACACTGGGGGTAAGACTCTGCTAGACTCCGAAAAAATTCCTATGAGACATGGGATTCGAACCTGCAGGCCGTCCAGCCAGTACCCCCAGCAGGGCTCTAACCACTGCACCAATGGAGGCTGGTGGGGCAGCAGTGACCTTGATGAATCAGCAGACCCAACACCTGCATGGATTTCTGTGAGGTGCTGGGGGGAAACAGGGAAGAGGACCAGGTTGTCCTTCCTTTATCAGGTGACACTTTGCATGCTCTCTCTCGCCATTAATTTTCAGGTCAGCGGCTTAAAGACTGGGCTTGCTTTAAAGACTGCTTGCTATAGGTGGTTGTTGGGGTTCTCTGAAGAGTGTGAGGCAACGTAATCAGGGAGGGAAGGAGGGAGGGAAGGAGAGAGAGAGAGAGAGAGAGAGAGAGAGAGAGAGAGAGGGAGGGAGAGAGAGGGAGAGAGAGGGGGGAGACAGAGAGAGAGAGACAGAGAGAGAGACAGATAGATAGATGGACGGACGGACGAACAGAGAGAGAGACAGACAGACAGAGAGAGACAGAGAGAGACAGAGAGAGACAGAGAGACAGAGAGAGACAGAGAGAGACGAAGAGAGACAGAGACAGAGAGAGACAGAGAGAGGAGACAGACAGACAGATAGACGGACGGACGGACGAACAGAGAGAGAGAGAGAGACAGAGAGAGACAGACAGAGACAGACAGAGACAGAGACAAAGAGAGAGACAGAGAGAGACACACACAGAGAGAGACAGAGAGAGAGAGAGTGCCAGTGAGGATTAAACCCATGTTGAATGTTATCAGTGCTGTGATCCCCATAACTCTTAGGCTGTAGAGGGGGGGAGACAGGGGTCTGTGTAAGCACTGAAAAGCCAGGAGAAGGCTGGTCACTTTATCACCTGTGAACAACTCCACACTGCTGCCGTGTGCTCTCTCCACGCCATCACCTAAATAGCACTTGTGGATTTTGGACCTGGGTCGTAAATTTAGTGGTGCAGTGTGTTAAGACTCTATGTATCTCTGTCTCTGTGATTTTGTGTGTCTGCCTGTGTGTGTGTGTGTGTGTGTGTGTGTGTGTGTGTGTGTGTGTGGTGTGTGTGTGTGTGTGTGTGTGTGTGTGTGTTTACGCACGTACACACACGTGATCTCTCTCTCTCTCTCTCTCTCTCTCTCTCTCTCTCTCTCTCTCTCTCTCTCTCTCTCTCTCTCTCTCTCACACCTATCTCTCAGAGCTGTCGTTGTGATAGTTCAGGGAGGGTGAAAGAAAGCCCCTAGGTGGGATAACAATGAACACTGATTAAGTCTGATTCTCTCCTTGAATGTTGGTATATACTCCAGTAGGAGGGTTTCGGGGTTGGGTTTTTTTTTCTTTGTTTTTTTTTTTCGTTGAGATTGTTTTTGGGGGGGGTTGCGGGGATTAAGTTTTAAGTTTGTAAATCTTGCTGCTGTTACACGTTCCAGTATAAAAAACGGTAAAGGTAAAGGTGTCACATAATCTATGTTGTCGTAGGGGAGTAAGGCGTCAGAGACCTGAGCTTCTCTAAGGGGCCAGCATATTGAGGGCGGCACCCATCTCCTCTCCCTCGCTGTTTTACTTTCCCTGACCCTAGAGGTTAAACAAGAGAAACAAAAAGAAACACAAAACACAAATCTGATGACCACAGTTCTCCAAGGTAAGGGTTGAGGGGCAGAAGGAAAAGATGCAGACCACCAACATCCTACATTGCCAACATCACTGAGATCATGGTCTGGGAGGAGAGCTACAGGAGGTCGTAGAACTCAGCAGAAGAGAGAGAGAGAGAGATGGTGAACCTTGGTGGCATTGCATGGAGCTCCTACCCACGACAGCGGGGAGGGAGAGATTTTAAGTTGATACAGAGTATGTGAGAAGCGCTACGTTGACCATTGATATATCATTGTCCATTTACCATTGATTTTTAAGGAACATTAAAAGGGAAGATACTACAAACTGTGCAATACTCTCCCTTACCTCCCTGTTGCAGAGAGAAAACTCGGAATAGAAATAAGGCGTTACGACAAGCCCAAGTTTAGACAAGTGTAACACACACACCACACACACACACACACACACACACACACACACACACACACACACACACACACACAATATGAATACATATAATATCTAATTCTATACGAGTATATTTATGTTCACACACCCCACACACACACACACACACACACACACACACACACACACACACATATAATATATATATATATATATATATAATATATATATATATATATATATAATATATATATATATATATATTATATATATATATATATATATATAATATATATATATATATAAATAACACAATTTCCATCTAGAGAAAAAACAGAAAAAGAATGAAACCTGACACTTTCTTCAAACTAATTAAAATCTTAAGCCTCCCCCCCCCCAAAGCTTTGGCGAAAAAAGCAAACAATGATTCAGTCTAGAGCTCGCGGGATCAGATCGGGATGGTCCTTATCGGCCCAGCAACAAAACGACAAGGAATTAACCCCCAAAGCTGGTACGTGGGGTACTACCTCCCCCACCTAGGCTAACCCATGAAACAAACTTGTTATCAGACACAAAAATGAAAGGAAAGCTGATTTGGCACAACTCCATACATACAACACAGAGGGCAAGCTGCTGTGATCGGCGAAAGTGTAGCAATGGGACCCGTGTGTATGCCGGCATGCCTGTTGATAGGGAGGGTAGAGAGGAGGAGGAGGAGGAGGAGTGGGGTGAGGGGTGGGGGAGGAAACAGGAAGGGAAAGGTGGTAGGTAGGGAGGTAGGTAGGGAGGTAGGTAAGCGGCAAGATCGTGGCGGTATGACATTGTGGGCGAGTATAGTACTAAGTCATCGCGTGGTTGAGTGCAGTGGATGTCAGCAAAGCCCAAAGGATTAACAAAAACAAAACAAAAAAGAACAAGCAGCTAAACTTCTGTTAGGTGGCTGTTCAATGAATCACTTCTATTTCACATACACACAAACAAAATGTGTATCATCAACACATGTGGTGATTATGATTGGTGTGGTTTTTTGGGGGGGCCCGGGGGAGATTTGGAAGAACAAACATCAAACCCACTGAGAGTTACTTACGAAATCATTCTTTTGTTTCCCCCCAGCAAAAAGGTAAACGTGGAAAAAAACCTCTTTTTCTTTTTCCCCCCCACATCCAAAGGTTGCACCAAAAAAAGAGAGTTACAAGGCCAGAAGGCGCATGTAATCCTCCAACACAGGGATTTTTACATAAAACACCGGGTGGCACAGCACATTTAAAGGGACAACAAAAACTTCAACCACACAGCAGCACAGCCACAGCAGCCACCCACCACCAAAAGAAAACACATCACTCCCCCCCCTTTTTTACACCATCCTTCTCACAAAATCCCGCCCAAAAAAACGACCAGTTCCCCAAACCCAACAACCTAACACCACCCTTTCCAAAAAACCCCCGCCCTTTCCAACCAAATTCCACACCTTCGCTCGGACGCCCCAGAAACACGGTCACAGACCCTTCCCAGGAAATCCACAAAAGGGAGCGGCAAAGCCGCTCGGGGCCAGCCCTGCCCCCCCCAGAACGAAAGAGCACACAAGCCGAAAAACCTCCTCACCAAGTAAAAAAGTCAAGGTAGA